>WEKX01011417.1:0-20654 GCA_013390025.1 Pitta sordida
AGAACTGGACACAGTACTCAAGGTGTTTTTTCCTTGTTTTTTCCTCAGAACAATCCATATACAAAGTGGAATTTTTATGCCAGATCACCAGCTGACTGTAGGTACATTGGATAACACAGTTGGATAACACAAAAAAATGAGGACTGCAGTGTCAGAGCTCAGCCTGCTGAGAGTGCCTTTCTACTACAGTCGGGTCTCCTATATCATGGACCTGCGGTCTTAATCGGGTTCTGTGAAACCTTACTTCCGCATTGAATGGCAGCTCACTAATATGCAAATTTGCCCCGCACCTTCACACGGCCCCTTGGCGCTGTTTCGGCACTGCGTTGCTGTGTATCAGTGTTTGTGTCGGCCCTTCCTGGTGCCCGCAGCCACCCCATGCTGGGAAAGCCCCCTTTTCGGCTTGGCCAGGGACACGGGTGCGGGGAGCTGCCCACACCACTGTCCCAGTTTCTCTTGGGGTGGGTAGACCTGATCTCTCCATACTCGGAGTAAACGAGTGTATCTTGAAGAGTCACTCAAGAAAATCTCAGACCCCTGAGAGTGTGTAAATCTTTCATGACCACACAGCAGCGGCTCCGGGGGAGTGGCTCTGCTGCGGCCACTGCCACCACTGGGGCGGAAAGCGGCCTCTGTGGCAGCTGTGTGGGTTTATTTGCATATTCATGACTGCCTAATTGAATATTCATGCATGCCAGGTCACGCATGCACGGTTTTGAATAGGGGTCTCCTTCACCGGTAAAAAATCATGCTGCTGTCAAGCCGCAATATGGGGGGTGCAAAGTGCAAGAGGGCTGACTGTATATCTCTTTTGGCAACAGGGTCACAGCACAAAGAGCACAGCCTCCCTCCATCCTCAGAGCCTATATGGCATACCACAGACCCAGACTGAGTACCTTGGTCTAGCATACAAAAGATCAGAGACAAAGACAAAGACTAGCTACCATTGCAGAGAAGCTGCATATATGCATATGTACATATGCATATATCCATAGATGTGGAATGGGTTGCCTGCAGAGGTGGTTGAGTCACCAACCCTGGACGTGTTCAAGGGGAGGCTGGATGAGGTGCTGAGTGATATGATGTAGATGCTAGGTTAGTTGGATTATAGGTTGGACTAGATGATCTTCAAGGTCCTTTCCAGCCTTATCTATACTGTGATATTGGAAGCATAGCTACAGCCCTAAACCCATCTTCCAAGCCTGCAATTTCTTTCAGATAAGGGATACTGAGGTAAAGGAGCATGCAAGGAATTGCACAGGTTTTAAGAAAAGTGCTTAGAGGCAGAGGCAATTCTGGAGAATTTGCAGCCTGGTATGAGTACAGTTTGTACAATAAGGAATGAGAATCAGGGCAAGTGATGCACAGTTAGAGCAGCCGGAAGGTGGGAGGACATGAGTTTGGTTGAAGAAGAAATATCGAATGAGGGAGAGGGGACTTACAGCCAGAATAGCAGATGATCCTATTTTGGATAGCTACAGGGAATTCGTCAGGAAGCTGTGGGTCTTGAACACTTTGCAGAATGGCTTGAAGAGCCAGAAAGTTTAGTAACCCTTCCTCTGTACTTTCTACAATAAAACTATTATTTTCTCTCAATGTCATTTGCTTCTGCAATAAACTGTTGACCCTCTGCCCCACTCTGTTTTGCATATCACACCTCCCCCCAGCCTGACTTCACTTAGAACAATTTTTCTATACAAACTAGGGAATACACTCCCCAGGGGCTTGCATACCATATCTTCCTATAATGTCAAATCAAATGAAAAATGAAGTCCTCAAATTCAAACAGCGAAAGTGAACCAGTGAAGGACTCAGGCTCCATAGGTGTCCCCAGGATCCCATGAGTTCATCTTTATCCTGGCAGATGGCAGAGGAAAACCATAGTAAAGCAGAACCATAAACTTATTCTGACTTCACTCTGTGCCATGCACATGCATCACGAGCTTTAACTCTACAGTTTTATCATACAATTTAATTAATTTCATTGGGATTTAAGTGAATTTTGTTCATTAGTATGTTATCCGTGCTTCAGGAATTACCCAGGTATGTATTCCATACGGTAGCAGTAAAGTCCCAAATGCCAATATGTTTAAACAACTGGTGCTATCTTAATTATTGCTATTAAAGTCACTGCAACATCACAGTGGTAACCTTCCAGTAGAGTTAAGAGAAACATAGCCTAAACCCCCAGTGCTCAGCCTTACGTTCTGTATCTGAGGGAAGTAATGATTAAAACCCTTTTGAAGATCACCATCAAAGCCTATTTTGCTATTGATTTATACTGAATATTAATAATTAAACAGATGACATATCTCTCAGCTTCCTCTCATTGAGACCCTGTAAAAGATAATCTATTTATATTCCACTCAAGAGCTCTAGTGCTTCTTTACTACCTCAGTATCCAGTAAAAACTCACTAAGCTTATTATGGAGCAGGACTAATATTTCAGTGGAATTGATAGGAAAATGGTTTCTTTAGCTCCCCACAATAGCTGCTGTTGAATCTGTGGAGTCGTAAGAATCTGCATAACATGCAAAGAAGTTACCCAATCCCTTTAACAGATTCTCTAAAAATGAATTGGACCCAATTCATGAAAAAAATGTGTATATTCAGTGGGTGGTAACTTTGGTGCCATTCTTTTATGTATACAAGGGTTAACCAGAGTGTCTGAATGAAAAAGGAAGCCAATCTGCATTTATTCAGGCATAGAACCATGTGAGCTGAATGTGAAAAATAGAAATGGTTTATTAAATGCGATTCCGAGAAGAGACTCATTTTCTTGTTAGTACAAATTGTGGGAATAGGAGCCCAGCTAAAATGTGTAACACAATGATATGAATCAGTCATGACTACAAATATGGGTCTCAGAATAAAACTTGCTTTTCCTATAGCCAAGGATTATGGTGATATACATACTTCTTTCTGCTATACTCACAGAAGAGCTGTAAACATTTGAGAGAGAAATTACTGATTCGTAGTGATGTTCCAGTCCTTCTCACACTCCTCCTTTCTCACAGTGGCCCAATGTGTGTAAGATGGCCCTTTCAAGAGTCTGCAATATTTGTGACATTAAAACCAAACCACGTTCGATATCAAAGGTACATTCCTCCTTCAGCCTTTATGTCCCTGTTTATCTCCATTCTGGGGAAGAATGCCGGCAGACCAATTGCAGCAGAAAATCCGTGTACTTTTCTTGGATCAAATTTACATTTGTAGCTCACTAGACACCTCATAAAAGGAACAGCTTTTTAAAATTGAAAATCAAACCACCAGTTTCTGCCAGATTAAAAATAGAAAGAAAAAAAAGCAGCAATTTAAGCCACATTTAAAATTCACAGGAGTTACTGCATTTTATTAAAACAAGACTGATATTAAGCACCTTTGTCATTAAAAATTTATTGCTGCAAAGGAAAGAGTCCTTTTAGAGGGATAAGATTTTAGAATAGGTTTCTGATCATTTTCTAACCGGATTACTAGAAAAACATCAGTGAAAAGGATCCAAAATACTTTAGATTTCTGTACAAATTATTTTTTCTGTTTTCATGGGGAAGGGGAAATGAAGACTAACATGAAGAAGTGGTCTTCATAAACTGATCAACACAGTACTACCTAGGAGACTTCAAGAAGTATTATTAACAGATTGTATACCACAAGCATCTGAAAAAGAACTAGCAGTAAATAATTTTACTATAAGTCAGAAAGGGCACAATATCACCAGGAAGCAGATCAATAATTTATGGCTCAGAATGTCAGTAGCATGACTTACACTATCTGTTACATAAATGACTGATGGATTTGGGATTAAAATTACAATTTGTGTTCTGTCTTGAACCCAAAATTGCAATCTAAGCCCACTATTTTCTTTTAAAAAGTGTTCTTTTGCTTGTTTCTACAGAAGCAAGAGTGCAATACATGAAGGTGCACATCACTTGTGGGGGGGCCTGTGATGGACTTAAGTACATAAAAGCATACTGAGGTTAGTGACACTCTAAGTGTGACATTCAGCACATGTAATTTCATCTAGCCACATTAAGACAAGATGTACTACCACTTTTCCAGTGGCAGGAAATGGCACGGAGACAGTTCAGACTAGATGCACAGTTTTCAGACAGCTAAAATGTCCAAATCAAAGGGTAAAATGATTCTTGCTGCAATTACTAAGAGCACTGTACTCATTAAGAGCACTGCTCTCATTTATGGCCAAGCATGCTCTGTCACAGATTTTTCAAGACTAGCCACTATTCTGAGTATTTACTCGGGATCTCCACCCTGCACTGAAATTCATGATGTTCAAAGCTGTCACATCACCCAACTAGATCAATGTCATCCTGCACCTACCTACACTGACAGACACCTCATGTTTGGCAGAAGTGTAGCCATGTCTTTCATGAGAGTTGATGGATAGGCAAAACAGTGAAATTATTTTATCCACCCTTGGGTAAAGCTTTATTTCCAAAGAAATCTAAAGTTGTTAGCCTTGGTTTTATTCCTCCTTTGTTTGCATTAAAATATGTAGATTCTTTCATCACTCTAATGGGTGATCCAAGATAAGTTATATACTTCTTACATAGCTACAGTGTAAGTGTAGTAAACTAAACTAAAGCTAAACTACTACTGAGATAAAGTGTCCCTATTAGATTGAAAGGATTTCAGTTTATACACACCATCTTCTTGGGTTTATTATGTGACATTAATTTTGCCTAAGGCTATTAAGCATGTCTTCTGGCCCATAACAGATTGATTTATCCCCTGTCACACAGGGATCTTTATGGTATTTACAACTCTACTGCCACTATCTGGAATTGTGCTATGTAGAAAGATATGGGCTAAACAAATAATACATGACTATAAAGTGAAATTTGAGACCTATAAAGCAAAACTCAGAATTATACTTCCACATCAAATTTCTTCACTCCATACAGAGAAGCTGAAAACTATACTGATGAAAGCTTTTCTTCAAATCAACTGACATGGGTTATCCTACAAAAAACACAGGATGCTCTGTTTCATTAATATTCTTAACAGCCTCCTTAAAAGAATACCGTTGACATATGGTATTTTGGGGAAATAGGGTCATGGGGGAGGGAAACTCTCCTCTCCTAAGCTCCATAAATCTCTCTCTCCCAAGATTTAGGCAGGCCAAAGGCACTGACGGCTATTCACATGGAAAGCCAAAGCTTACATATAGTCTCTCAGTTTCTATGGCAGCACAGCTCCTATAAAAACACAGCTTAAAAACAAAGCTCTCCAAGCTCACCGGCTTGCCCGGGTACTCACAGACATGCCTTAAACAGTGAATTTCTCCTTGAAACATGCCAGACCACATAAATTAGCTCTGACCCCACCACAAACAGAGGGAACAGCACCGTGTCGGGGAACACTCTCAGTATGAACAGCCAGTGGTTACTGCCACTACCTCCAGCCCTTCCTCCTGCCTCTCCCTGGCATCCGCATAGGGACCACTGAGGGTTTGCCAGGCAAGCAGTGGGAAGGGAAAACCATGCCAAAAATCGCACTTTCCTTTTATATCCTGCTGACTTTTCCTCTCCCTCTGAGTGGACTGAAAAATCCATCATCCAGAAAATTAAGACGGAAAAGACTGAAATCACTGCTGCCTTCACTGTTGCTAAGATTTCACTGTAGGAACACTTCCTCGACAATGGGATTTGTTAGCATCAGCTGAAAAAATGCCTACTGTGTAATAATATTAAGAAAACAACTCCCCCTATAAACAGGAAGTGGCTGATGTTATTTTTCAGTTCATTCAATGCCTGAAGCAAAGTCATACATTGCTGTTAACTAACTAGGTAACTGGACCATTTTTACAGTTTGCTTAAATTTTACATTGCAATTAAATTGGCTGTTTTACGCAGACACCTGTTTAATCTTCTTAATACTACTTTTCACCATTCCTAGGAAGAATTATAAGATTTGCATTTTACTACTGGAACACCTAATTGCTGGCAATAAAAGAGAATATATTCTCTAGGGTATCAGAAAGTATCCTCTATGCTTATTAAAAATTAAATATGTACTAGCATATAAAAATACATTATGTACTTCAATTGGAAGTCCAATGGGACTGCTTAGGACAAGAATATCCTTCAAAAAATTGAATTTTTTTTTATATAAGTATCACCTCATTATGTGTCAGCTTCCCCTTCTGACGCGAAAAGAGCCTTAGATCGGCAGGAGATCTGGAAGTTTTGATTAACAACCTACTGGAGCTCTTGGCAATGTGCCTGGGTGTTTCAGATTACTGCTGCTATAGAAACTCCCCTGGGTGATTATGCTGCTTTTCACTTGCTCACATTTCTAAAATGTTGGTCTTGAATTTATTTTTTTTTGTCCTTTTGCAGTTTGTTCCACTTAGTGGCAATTGCTGCACTACTGTTCTACTCTTAGTGAATAGCACAGCTACACAAACAGCTATCATTATAGATAACAGGCATCATGAAAGAGCTTGCCATATGCCTTGTCAGCTGGCCAAACTGATGACATGACTCTTTTAGAGCAGTCTGGGTAGTTCATAGGAGGTATACGCATTTCAGGAAGCTGGCAATTCATTAGCGTTTCTCTGAGTATAATAGTAGTTAACATACTTTAAGGACTGAATATATGTGAGTTTAAATTTATACACTAAAATTCACAATTCTAATTTATCCAAGAGAGAATGAGGTAGAGACTACAAAATCAAACAAAAATAATTTATTTTTGTACGATATTCTCTCCTTTCAGTTCACTTTTTCAATTCTCTTTCTTTCTTACCCTCTCAGGATAATCCAAAAAAATAATCCAAATTATTCTAATGTGGTGTGAGTGAGCTATTTCTTTTTTCAGTACCACCAACAAACTTTATTGGGAGCAGGAGTTGGACCACAAGCACTTTCCACTGCTATGTAATGGAAAAGAATACTAAACACTGAGGTAAGATAGAGAGCAGTGTCTCACTGCTGCCCTGAGCACCCGACCAGACTGCATCACAGTTACATCAGCTACACCAAAAGCCTATCTAGGTCATCATCAGTGAAGTGACTGTGTCTTCTGCACACACCAGTCCACTTGTGGACTGCAACACAGCTGCAACCATGGGCCCAGGAAGCTCAGGGTTTAACAAGCATGGACACATGTGGACACAGACAAAGACCCATAGTCTGTGGGTCCCGCACAACACATCCACTTGGATTTGTACACTTGCTCCCCTGAGAGGAAGCCAGTCACTGCTAGGCTAATCCATGCCATTTGTTCCTGATACCCTGCCTGCCAGAGACCTCTTTCAATGGTAACAAAATGCAAGTGAGATAAGTTGGTTCAGCAGTGACAACGTATTTCCTGGCGTTTTACTTGTGCATATACAGACAAACACTGATCTGATGCAGGGCCATATAGCTCCAGCATAAATGGAGCAATGGATGTGCTACGTCTATCAGAGTAGCTCAGGATGCTCACACCTTGCTCCAAGTGCTCCTGAGAAAAGAAGCAGAGACTACTGGGAGACTACTACAGGATAAATGAAAGGTCTTCAGCTGAGCTCAGGAGAGACACAAAGGGATCTTCCTGAAAGGGGAGGCCCAAACTTGGTGCACAATCCAACTGTGCAGATGACTGATGTGGTCATAAAGAAACCAGCTGAGTCAAGTAAATCACATTGGTACGTGGAAATCCTTGCTTGAGAAATCTTCATGTTAGTTGGATGGCTGCCCATCTGCGTGGGTTCAAAGCAGGTGAACTGCTGAGCAACTTGAGATCTCAAGATGGTCCATGAAAGCAGCCTCCAGAGAGTAAATAGTGTTTAGCACATGGGTTTAAAGCAAGTGAGTGATTTAAAGTTATACAAAATGTATTTTTTGCAGTCTTCTTTCAAAGTAATGACATTAGAGACTGAATTGCACTGGGTCTCACCTGTTTGGAAGACTGGTATCTTGCTACCTTGTCCTTCAGAACCTAAAGTTACTCCATGGAAAACAAGTTGTTAGAACCACGGTTCTGAAAAGAGCCTTCTAAATATTGCTATAGCCCCTTATATCCATTTCATATCTGCTGGAGTTTTCTGAGAGCCTGGAGCAGAAACTAAGATATAGATAAGTGTAAATCATCTCTGCTCTTTACTGACAGTATCTGGGCAAAATTCAAATCAGAATAATTCAGAAACTGTTTTTAATCTACTTCACTGATCAAAGCTTACAAAGAAATGGAGCACTGGATCATCAAGGTCCGTATCAGTTGCTAGAGTTGTTATAAGAAAGAAGATACACTGTTAAAATTGCAAATCTGACAAACATACAATCAAAACATCTTAACATGAGAAATTATAAAAACTTTGTCAAGTAAGTTTAGGTGAATATAAGATCCAGAAGTGTTTTAGCAAAAAGCCCCAACAAACCCCAACCTATGGACATTCATATGATTCTAACTAAGGAGATGCCTCCTATGCTGCATATCTCCATTGGAAATCTCATTTATCTCCCTCATATTCTTTCACCAGTATGCACAAAACCATTTAAATGGGCAGCATAGTCTAGAGCACATCTGGTCCAAGCATCCTTCTCAAAGCCAGACCAGCCAAGCTTTGCATACCCCCAAGCTTCTTGGGACATTTGTTTCAGTGATTTTACCTCTTCTAATCTCCCTGAACAACTACTACTTAGTTGGAATTTCACACAGAATCACAGAATCACAGAATCAGTAAGGTTGGAAAAGACCATAGAGATCATCAAGTCCAACCTATCACCTATCACCCGTTACCTAATCTAATCTAGTCAAACCTGTTACCTAACCTGACCTGTTGCCATCCTACTACCAACACATCATCCTACCCTAATATCTAGGTCATGTCACCAAGAACTTCATCCAACCTTTTCTTAAACACCTCTAGGGACGGCGACTCCACCACCTCCCTGGGCAGCCCATTCCACTGAGAGATCACCCTCTCTGTGAAAAAGTTCCACCTAATGTCAAGTCTAAATCTCCCCTGACGCAGTTTAAGACTGTTTCCTGCATTTCCTTTTGTCTGCGGCTTCTGGTCCTTTCAATACGCACCTCTGAGAACCACCCTGTCTTCTCTGTATGCCCTAGGTACGTGAAGACAGCAATAAGACCTCCTATCAGCCATCAATTTTTAACATTGAACAAACACAGTTCTCAGTCTCAACTTGCACAACCTCAGACGTACTCCATATCATTTCCATAGATTTCTCCCAGGCTCAACATAGCAAGCCAATATATTACTTTTACGGGTGAACTCCAAACTGGTTGCAGTTCTCCAAATGTGTTCTCACAAAAGCCAAACAGAGGGGAAGGAAAAACTTGCTGGTTATGCTTTCTAACATTGCTTGGGACATGATTGCCTGTCTGCTACAAGGACACACGGCAGTCTCATGCACAACTTGTCATCTACTGGTACTTCCAGAAGCTACCAAGCTGGTTTTTAGCCAGCTGGCCTACCAGTCTGTGTTGTTGTACAGGATTATCCCAGCCCAAACACAGGACTTTGCAATTGCTTCTGCAGTGAAACATTTACAGTCCAGGTTCAATTTCAGCCTTCTCCAGACCACTTAGCTTTGAAGGAATATACAGTAAATCCCTGAATATTGCAGGGCCCAGATTTGGAAGCATGCTAAGTGAAATCCGGGCTAAGTAGCAGATACAGTAAACATGGGTTAGATTTAATTTTTTGATATAAACCATGCCTGTTCTCAAACTCCAAGGAAGGGAGATGCTAAACTAACCCAGTTTAAGAAGGATGTTGAACTGCTTGAGAGGGTCCAGAGAAGGGCAACAAGGATGGTGAAAGGGCTGGAGAACAAGCCCTATGGAGAGCGACTGTAGGAGCTGGGGTTGTTCAGCCTGGAGAAGAGGAGGCTCAGAGGTGAACTGATTGCTGTTTACAACTACCTGCGGGGAGGTTGCCGCCAGGTGGGTGTGGACCTCTTCTTTCAGGCTGACGACACCAGAACAAGAGGACATGGCCTCAAGCTACGCCAGGGAAGGTTTAGACTGAATGTCAGGAACTGTTTTTTCACAGAGAGAGTGATCGCTCATTGGAATGGACTGACCAGGGGGAGGTGGTGGAGTCGCTGTCCCTGGAGGTGTTTAAGAGAAGACTTGATGAGGAGCTTAGTGACATGGTCTAGCTAGGGGGTGTAGGGTTGGATGGTCCTGTGGGTCACTTCTGGATCAGAGTGGCCTGTGAGGGAAATAGGTTTATGTTTACCNTGGTGGGAAAACCCCCGTGATGTATTAAAGCTGTGAATAATGAAGCAGGAAGTAGCGAGGGATCACTATAATTACACATTACCATCTATTCTTTTACAGCATTGGGAGGAAAAATGGCCCTAGGAAATCAGTAACTTTTAGTGAAATGACTAATTCAAAATTTAGAAGAAAAGCTTCATACATTTATGTAATATAAAACAAAGCTATAAAATAATAAAAAAGTAATAAAAACAAGTAATATGAATTGATAGTAAAATATCCCTCTGTGTTGTATTTATGGTTCAAATCTTAAAAAAGGCAGCCTATGTAATACTTCACAGGCTCACAGACTCACAGGCTATTCCGAGTTGGAAGGGACCCTCAGGATCATCTAGTCCAACTCCCCACCTATCTATTTTCCAGGAAGAACATGGCATTTTGAATTTTTAAAACATTCAAGAAGAAAATATTTAAATTTATTTTCATGAGGAAAAATAACCCAATAGAGATCAAAACTCTATTCAGAGCACTTTGAGGGTCTCATATTTTCTACTTTCCTCCTTTCACATTTCCAGTTGTCAAATGATATCATATCATAGCTCATTTCTGAATCATCAGAAAAAGAGGGAGAATCCATCTCAGGACTCATAACATTCCTGCCATTGTGGCTGGCGCTTGTCTTTTCCACAAATACAAGGATGATGCAAAATATCGGCATATCATGGTCTAAATACGTCAGTATACCACAACATCCACAACACATTAATCTGATGATCAAGGAAAGAGAAATGACACATAAGAATCTGCCATCGCACCATTCCATTGCAAATAATCAGACTTTCTTGATGTTTGAAGCACCCAGAGTGGAACTATTTATGTGAGATCAGGAGTTACAATAGAAATGGGGAGAGAAAACATGATAGTGATTTATTAGAAACAGTAATAATCCAATGTTCAGAAGGTATTTAAGGAAATTTATGAGAAAATTGATCACAAGGCATTAACATCTCCAGAAGAGAACTGGAGATGATGTGTTTCCCTTTCTCTCTCACATATCTAATTAATCATTTCAGCTGATGTGGTGTACTAGTGGTGTCTCTACTCCTAATTTTCAGAATCAGCATACACCATTACATTTCCACATACTCCTGACAAAATGCTGCCTCACTGTTCCTCCTTGCAAGAGAACTGTGGCTACAGAATAACAATTTACCTCTTCATTTTAGTCTTCCCTTTTCCTTCTTTTTTCTTCCACCCTCCAATCTGGTTATTTTTGGACAGCCAGTTGGGATTATTGCTTTTTCCCTGCTAAAATAAAAACAAACAACAGTTATACTTCCGTTTCTGGGCTTAAGCATTAGATCTGTATTGAATATTAAACAGTCATATTTTTTTGCCTGAGGTGCAATGCTATCTCCTATGACACTGACTAAAGCAAGCCTTGCAACTAAAGGCTAATTCTCGTTCTGGATTTGCATGCACAATTTTTTTTACTTCTCCGGTAACCACCTATTTACAAGCCTGAGCAGAATTGTGCCCTGAGAATTCAGCACTGACCCAGTCTTAGAAACTGAAAAAAGCTGAACTACAATGATAATTTAAAATACACACACCTAAATTAGAATATTTATAGCTTAAAATACCCTTTCTCTTTGACACATTGTCTTAATTTCAGACCCCTTTTTAGTATATTTTGCTTTTTTCCAAGCATCTTGGGGCTTCCTATTTGCAGATGCCGTATTCAGAAGGAATTTAGCATCTGCAAAATAACAGCCAATGTAGCAGTGTCAGTTTCCCACCTCCAAATGAAGGTCTGAAGTAGGGCGAACAAGTAGGGAAGCAAAGACAAAGACTCCTGCTGTCCTAATCTTATCTGTCACACATGAAGTCTCAGCTGAAATCAGTCTCAAGGTTTTCTAATGTGTGGAATATCAAACATTTCCTAAATTACACAAAAATGTCCCCCACCACCAACAGAATATTTTCAACTACATATAAGAAGATTTTTCCAGTACCTGGAAAAATATAATTTTAGTGTGTAAAATTCAATATGGCAAACAGCTGACAGGAACTGAAAGAAGACATTTAGCATTTTAGTGAAAATCATTGCTTTCCCACTCTGGAAAAGAGACCAGTATACCTCAATTTTCCTGATTTTCCATATGCTGTGTACAGAGGGATGAATTGAGTGGATTTCTGAGCTGGATATGTTGACTTCCCTTCTGCAAGGCAGAGTAACTCTGTCCTTCAAGAAATGTTATGGGCTACTATCTGACAAAAATACTTTTTGATTTTCTATTTTATACGAGGCAAATGAAGCCAACTTACAATAGATTTTCAACAGTGTGAGGCTCAGGAGAATCACAGGAATGAGAACTGCTTAAGAAGAAGGTAGAAAAGATAACTGCTGACAACACACTTTGAGAGGAACACAATATCTAACAACCTTCATGAAACACACCTTTCTGAAAAAGATTCTGCTACTAAAGCACCTGATAGCAACTTAGAAAAGATAACTCTTCCAAGAACAATGACTCCAAAAATTATGCAAAATTATCCAGTCACAGTAGGGTCTTTTACAGTTCAGACACAAGAACCTTCAGAAAGAACGTATCAACAAAGTGAGTGGCTCAACACAGAGAAGTTTTAGACTACCAGTTGTTAGCCTGAAGAATACCTACAGTGTTATTGGAATAATATTTGAACCTAACATTAATATAATATAAATGAAGATCCAGATGCGGTCTATACTGTTTGACTGAGTTCTGGAAAATTAAGTGTACAGAGCTGTTAGTAAGCATTCAGTAAGCAGATTGATTAGAAAGAATTTTTCCCTATTTTTAATTACTTTAGGCACCAGATTTAATGCAGTGACCTTTAGGAATACACATAATTCTTTTTCATAGGTGTTTTGCAGGCACTCCCAGGAATTATCATATCCCTGTAGAAGTAACATTACCTTTCCCAATGTACATAAAGGAATATTTGCAGATTTTGACATGTTCAATTTATTTATTTATTCAAGTACTGACCATTTACCTAGTCCCACTTTCTCTTCTTCCTTGACGGCAGTTATGTTACAGTGAAATCCACAGCCATATCACACTGAAGAATTCAGCCGAACTATGCAGGTAAGTATCTACTAGAGTATTCCAGCTTGGTGTAAATGTTCTCCAGCTATGCTTTCAAAAGGCCAGTTAAATAAAAAGTCACACAGCCTTTATCATGTTTAAAGTTTACCAAACATTTGTATCTTCATTTGTACCATGTCCGGCTACCAGCCAGGACAGGGTTAATTTTTGCAGTAGCCAAAAGGGGTATGGCTTCCACCCGGAGGTTATTCTACACCACCTCACATCTTTGTCCTGAGGACTGGAGAAGGGGTCCCTTCTTCCAGGTGGTGTGGTGTGGCAGAGGGAGCAGTTGGGTATTGTCAGGAGTTCTGCCACTCAGTGGATGAGCAGCAATGTGTGAATCATTCACCTTTTTTCTTGTATAATCTGTCATTAGTATTTTTGCTCCTACTGTTGCCTTGTTTCATTGCTTTTCCCAGTAAATTGTTCTTATCTGAACACAACTTTTAATTTCTGTGCCTCCAATCCTCCTCTCTACGCCTTGACAGGACAGGGGAGAAGGGGGAGGGAGAGTGATTCAGCAATGTGTGGTTTGGAGAGTTTCAGTGGAAATATACTAAATTGGGGGATACCGTTCCTAAACCATGACATACTAACACAAGAATTTTCATTCCTAGGTATCCACATTTGGATGCCCGCACCATATTTGAAGCTCAGCAAAAAACTACCCCTTTAAACTTAACTAATGTTATAAAAAAAAGTGAAGTCAATATTAGTAGTTAGAAATTAAAGTATCTCTATGAGACAAAGGCACAGTTAATTCAGCTACAAATTCACACAGTCCAATGGTTAGAGTCTCTGAATGCATGTGGCTGTCTTCACTGGACTTGTTAGCTCAGGCACCAAATTGCACAAAAGAAGTTATGCCTTGCCTGTCTTGTTTCCAGTCACAGAATCACGGAATCACAGAATACTATGAGTTGGAAGGGACCCACATGGATCATCTAGATCAACTCACCAGCTATCGCCCTTACAGACACCGAACGCACACGCCAGGGTGGTGAACATAAACCTAGTTCCCTCGCAGGCTCACAGGCCACTCTGAGCCAGAAGGGACCCACAGGACCATCCAGCCCGACACCCCCCAGCTAGACCATGTCACTAAGCTCCTCATCCAGTCTCCTCTTAAACACCTCCAGGGACAGTGACTCTACCACCTCCCTGGGCAGACCATTCCAATGAGCGATCACTCTCTCTGTGAAAAACCTTTTCCTAACATACAGTCTAAACCTCCCTTGGCATAGTTTGGCCATGTCCTCTTGTTCTGGTGTTGTCAGCCTGAAAGAAGAGGTCCACACCCATCTGGCGGCAACCTCCCCGCAGGTAGTTGTAAACAGCAATGAGGTCACCTCTGAGCCTCCTCTTCTCCAGGCTGAACAAACCCAGTTCCCGTAGCAGCTCCCCATAGGGCTTGTCCTCCAGTCCTTTCACCATCCTTGTTGCCCTTCATGACAGTGTAAGCATCTGCTCAACTAGAGTTTGTAATTCTACTACAGAAAGTTCCATCAGTAACTCTCTCTTTTTAATCCTTTCTTAATCAAAAGAGAGAATTCATTTATTTTAAGATAGTAAGATTTTTTTTTCAGTAGAAGGTGGCAAGACAAAGGTCTCTGATTTGTGGCCGAGTTCCTCTAGCAAGCACCTATAACACGGAAGTGAGATGTCATAAACAAAAAGCAACGTATATATCCATCACCGCTACACTGTAATAAAGTGCTCAAAAAAGGGACTAGAAACAAATCAAAAGCAAACATGGAGGTTGCTGAGACTAATAAATTATTTGAACTCCCCAAAATAACTTCAGAGAAGTTGGTAAGGCAGCTCTGAAAAGGTATGAGACACCATTATACTGTTGCTTCGATAAGCTTATTGTGCCCTCTGTTGATCATTATAATACTCCTTACAGCAACATGATGACACATTTTCCCAATGACCTTGTCTTGTTCAGGACAGGCCGTGACTTCCTAGTCAAAGAAACATAAATGCACAGGCAAAAATCAGGATATTTACAGTACCCTTTCTTTATTTTATGATGAGCTTGGGAAAATGCAGAGTGAACAGAGCAAACAAAAGGACTGCTTAATGATTAAACACACAAAATACTCTACAAAAAAATCCTGCATTATTTCTAACTTTAGGTAACTATGTGATGACAAATTAGAGCAAACAGAATCAATCAATCAAACCTTTCATAAGTGGTCAATATCCTCAACAAGATTTTTGATATAATTTGACAAAATGCTCAGAATTGAGGATACTAGGGAATTGATGGCAGCATTGCTTTGACTATGCAATGTTGAATAAACTGGAATATAGTAGAACTAAAAATAATGTACACACACTCTCCAGTATTGTTATAGACATGCAAATACAACTGGAATACAATTGTTACGCCTCAGACCCATAGGTTTAAATACCATGTTCACTTAAGTACGTTGAAATAGCCACCCATGATACTACATGTTTGGGGTTTTTTTCTTTCTTTTTTTTTTTTTTTCTTCCCTAAAAGTACTTTGGAAGGGAAAGAGGAATCTTAACAGTTTTCCAAAGTGTATTCCCACACCTGTTAAGTTTACCTGAGAAAGTAAAGAGGGTGAAAATTTTACTTCCTCATACTCCACCATCAGGCACCCAATTCTCTCCTGGGTGTGCTAGAAAATATTTGACTGAAAAACACCACTTTATAAAAGTATTTATAAAATTGATTGTTATCTAATGGATTCTGTCAGTTTTTCAAACATCTCAAAATCTCAACATCTCAACACCAACCTTGGGTTTAGTTTCTTCAAAGTTCAGTTAGGGTGTCCCTTTTTGTTCACCCTGAACAACTACTACAAGAGTCCTTATTTATCTCCCCACCAGAAGCTCTGCAGATTGTAGTCCAGACCCAAACTGTGGAAACTGATACACTGGAGATGACTCCAATATGCTAAAAAAGCTGCCTAAAAATCTTCTTTGCTCTTCTCAAACATCTCTGGAGTAGAAGAGTAGATCAGACCATTGTCACTAACGTGCTGACATTAGGAGTACTGTGAAAATATTTCAGAAGTTAGCTGCATACAAAAAAAATCTATATGCTGTTGAAGATCAATTTCTTTACTGTCATCCAGTGCTAATGCTCCCATTTGAATCTATCTCTTACAAAATGTCTTTCCACTGATGTCTTCCATGTATGTCTCACATTTTGCTGGAAGTTTTTGCATTTTGTGGGTTGGTGTTCTGCCTTATCTTCCACAGTTCCCTGTAGGGTGTATTTGCTCTAACTGGTTTGGGTTTTTTTAATGAACATCTCTCTGGGATTGTCGTCTGCCTTATGCTGTCATCTTACAGACATTTATTTGCAATTACATGAATCTTCAACTTTGTTACAGAATCTGCTGAGTCTAAATTACTCTGCGGTGATGATAAAATGGTGCTGCTTTTGCCGTCTGTTCCTGTATCACATTAGTTTTTATCACCCTTATGTCAATTCATATCCTTTCACAATATTTCAAACACTTAAAGCAAAACTTTCCTTTTTCCATATAATTCTGGCCCTTTCAGATATATTGTGGTTTGTGGGTTGTTTCCCCTACAAATGAGTATTAAAGAGTTTTTATTCCTTTGCTGAGGAGAAATTTTTCATACTGCAGTTAGGAAGTTCACTTGTCTAGAGTTCCATTTAGTCTTCCCCATGACTGCAAAACCAGAAACTATATCATCACTCTAAAGCAAAAAGATACAACATCCCCAAAGCCCTGTACACTGCTACTGTGCATGTAAGGAAAAGAAGTTTGCTGATGCACTGTCAATTTTGGAGAAGACTTACTCTTTCTCAAAATGGTTCCTCAAGCAATAGTTTATTGAACTAGGCAATCTGAAAGGCTAAAGTGACAATAATATAAGCATCAATTACATTCCCAGAATACAATTACAAAAGATTTTGAAATGAGGGAGGAGAGATCTTAAAAATCAAATGTATTATCTGATGTATCATCTAATAAAAAGCAGATAATTAAAATAATCAATTTTGAAATTAGGTAATTTAAATAAAAAATTGTATAGGATTTGGAATATATGTCATACTAACATCGAGGCCAAATCACAATTTTTCATTCTCCATCTGAGCACCACTTCAATTAAATGTTATTACCAAGAAAATTTCTGATGAAATATATTTATTTCAATCACATGCTTACAAGAACTAATAATTAACTTCTTTTTTTTAAGGTGCTTATTCATATTTTACATTTAAATAAGAATTTGCACACAGACAGTGACAGACAGACAATGACTACACTACCAGTTCTGCTTGTACAGACACATGTAGATTCCAAAACATCAGAATCATTTACACAATCTAGTCCCAGAAACAAGAGATACAAGGGCAAACTGATGCTAATTCCATATGAATTATGTTAAACATATATTAAGGAAAAAAATCTTAATTTGGAAGCGAAGAAATTACAAAATCTTGGCTACAGCCCTCAAAGTAAAAATTACTGCATTGCTTCCCATTCTGCAGTAAATACCTTAATTTTAAGAAATATATAACAGTGTCTTCTGTAAAATATCTCTGCAATAAGTTGGCAGCTTACACGATATGTATTCCAAACTACATTATGTCACTTTAACCTACAGAGAAATACCAGCGCTTTGGACACAAAATGCAAGCACACTGCTGTCCTAATACTGTGATTAATGCTGTGAGCTACACCCTGCCTAGCCTTCCTAATCTCTGGGCTTTCTAATTTATAGCAGAGATGGATAGGCTATCAGTGGGGAATTATGAGGATTACTAGCTGTTTATCTCTCCTTTGCAGAGACACTTTGCTGCTTATAGAATTACCATAAACCCTCCAGCTACAGTGCCACTTCTATTCTTATCCAGAAGTCTAGCTACCTATTGGGCACAAAATGGTTTGGTAGCCAAAATATTAGAAAACGTTGGAGTTGGTGGATGGTTGGGGTTTTTTTTCTGTAAGTGATTTCAATGTACTGTCAAGACCCATTATATTACTTCAGTGGTAATTTGTCTGCAGGTTATCTTGCATTCCCTTGAAATCCGGTGCTGTGATCTTGTCTACACTAATTAGAGTTCAGCATTAAGGCTTGGAGGTTGCCCTCAAGCATCACCACAGGTGAAACCATTAAACATGTATGCCAAATCATCTCTGCACTTGCAGCAAGTTATATAACACATTTCAAAAGATGTCATCTTTATAGTCACCAGTAATGTTACTGACTTACCTACTATCTGTAACTTTAGGTCTTTCTAGATACTTCTACAGAAGGTCCTTGTGCTATGGTGCACAAGTTTCATTCTGGGGTGAAATTGATCAGTTTTAAGGGAAATAAGTATGCACTAGCTTCCTGAAGAAGGAAGAAAGAAAGGAACTTTCTAACATTTATTTTCCACTGACTTAAAAATCTGAATCTGTACAGAAAAATTCCTCATTTAGAAATAAATGTATGAATGAGAACTACCAGTAATATGTTAGACATTGTACAACACATTTTTGATAATTAGAAATGTCCTTCAACCATAACTGTTAAATATGGACTGTATTCATAGGTAGGATATTTATAGCCAAGGTATCTCTGTAACCACAATATAATTAAGTGACCATTTAAGTACTAACATTCATCTATTTTGTACATTTTTCATACTGCTTAGATAGTCTGAAGTGACCCCACCTGGCACGTGGGAGACCCGGGTTCGATTCCCGCCAGGGAGACAGTGTTAAGAGTTGGACTCGATGATCCTTGTGGGTCCCTTCCAACTCAGAATATTCTGTGATTCTGTGATTCTGTGATTTTTCATACTGCTTAGATAGTCTGATGTACCTTTTAACCAGCCTGCTAAACAGGAGACATTAAGAACAGGTAATTTAAAAGTTCCGAGGCTCTAATTCTGTGCATCAGAATAGGTGCATGCCTGTCATATTATTATTTATTATTATAAATACATATTTGTTACTTATTATATTTATAAATACAATAAAAAGATGTACAGTATAAAGCTACTTCTCTGCTCAAAGTCACAACATACTGTCTTTGTTATTGTATAGCCATTTGTATTTGTCTATATTCATTTTATATGCAAAAATTGTAACAAAAGAAAATTGTTAAAACATAATTTTTCGCTAAAATAAGGAATCTTCCATTTACTACATTATCTTCATTCACTTGTTTCTTATACCTACCCACAACTTTTGAAATATTTTGATTTTTAAGACTTAAAAAAACCCCAAACCAACCAAAACCAAATTGCTTCATGCCTGAATTCCTTTCAGAACATTATAAAACATGTCAGCACATTAAACACACAGGTGTAGTTATCCAGGTTCTTGCTTCAAGGTATCAAATATTGTAATAAGAAACGAAAATACAAGTATCTAAGGAAAGAACCATTACCTCTAGAACCAGAGAAACCAACTGTCCAGCCCCACTTCACATTTGTACAACCATGTCATGCAAACTTCTGAAGTCTTAACTCATCTTTTGATCTCTGCTGTCAGTGCCACAGTGTGCATAAATCACCTGAGATTCATTTCTTCAATCCTGTTTTTTCAAGTACTTCCTCAGTCATCTTCTGCAGTGCAGGACATCAAATGCCTGCTAGGAACATCTAGGCTTGTCTTATGTAGTTAATTCCCTTCCATCACAGGGGCTTTGCAGACTGAAGGTACTTTGATCTTTCCTCTTCTCTGAACTCCAAGTTTAGTCTCCAAGGGAAAGAAATTATTTTGTCTGAATAAAGTCACTTGGCTGATGAGTATCTACATGAAATTTAACAACATACTGAGACAAAAGATCATACTAATTACCCAGTCCAGTCTCACACTCTTTGAAAGCCTTCTAACAAAAGGGGACTCATGAGTGAGCCCATCCTCTCTTTCATGCCTAGTGAATGTGAAAACCTTGCCTCAGTGTGCTGTCATATTCTATCAGCCGGATGAAATCACCTAATTTTCTTATGTCCTGGGTTCATTTGCTTTTCTGGCAGGGAACGTTTAAAAACATACCACATTGTTTGGATTTTTTTAAGACATTGGCTAGATACAGAAAGGCAGAAATAGGAACCTCTCCAACAGATTCTTGGAGCAACCCTAGATACCATAGAACTTGACAACAAGGATGATCAAGTAGAGAGCCTATGGGTCAAGGTAAGAGGGATTCCAAATAGAGCTGAAATTCTGCTCGGGGTATGTTACAGACCACCACACCTATCGCTCTTTAAGCAACTAGAGACCGCCTCGAGATCAGCTGCCCTAGTTCTTACAGGAGACTTTCATCTGCGTGGTATCTGCTGGGAACTTAACACAGCAGAGGGGAGACAGTCCA
>WEKX01011417.1:20709-85225 GCA_013390025.1 Pitta sordida
GTGGATCTCTTCTCTCAGACTGACGACACCAGAACGAGAGGACATGGCCTTAAGCTACGCCAGGAGAGGTTTAGACTAAACGCTAGGAAGAGGATTTTCACAGAGAGAGTGATCTCTCATTGGAATGGTCTGCCCAGGGAGGTTGTGGAGTTGCCATCCCTGGAGGTGTTTTAAGTGAAGACTCGATGAGGAGCTCAGTGACATGGTCTAGTTGGTGGGGAGTTGGACTAGATGATCCTGTGGGTCCCTTCCAACTCAGAATAACCTGTCTCTCTCATCCTGGTCCCACTAAAACTGTTCTTGTCAGTTCTCATGTATACATATACAACACTGATTCCTCATATTCCCCTCCTGACTGCTCCACACCAGACTGTATCCCAGGGACATAGCCTGTATTACCAAGGGATGAGTGCACTGCTTCCACACTCGTAGAAAACAAGCCACAGTTCCTTTGTGCACAAGGACAGAAATTTGCTGCTGACAGCTGCTGCAAAACAGTCTCCAGCCTCATTAGTTCTGATGCACTGTTGAGTACACGGGTAAGCATGAAACCATGCACATCCCTTCCAGATCACCTCTCTGCTGTGGATGAATGATTGCATTCAAGGACTTAACATCTAGATAGTGAGGGGACAGACTTACAGCTCACTTTTTGGATTTTGATGTCCACATGGTTTGTTTGGCTTTACTCTTATTACCTTTGCTGTATATATTCTTTCAGTTGCAAATTGTGGGGACTTCTTACCTCTTCTTAAATGATAACGTATATTAAATTAAAAATTGACGAATATTGATTCTAAAAATGAAATATGGATACTAAATCATATTTCAATGAAACACCCTCTAAAGTATATTTCATTTTAGAGGAAATATTATGTATGTGTTCCAACCTTGCATTAGGACACAGGGTAAATTTTATCCCAGTACTATTCACCTATTTCGTTCACATGCGGAACACTAACAGAGATCAAGTACTGCATTTAAGTGTGTTCGTATTCTTTGTATTTTATGTAGCTTCACAGTTTCACAGGTTGACAGGTTATTCTGAGTTGGGAGGGAACCACAGGATCAACTAGTCCAACTCCCAAGTGAATGCCCACCCAGGGATAGAACGCACAAGTGTGGAGCCATGGGCATCACTTTCCCAAGCCTCCCATCATCTAGGCCATGTCACTGAGTTCCTCATCCAGTCTTTTCTTCAACACCTCCAGGGATGGCAACTCCACAACCTCCCTGGGCAGACCATTCCAATGAGAGATCACTCTCTCTGTGAAAATCCTCTTCCTNTTGCAATGCCGCAGCACAAAGTGACCAGCACCATGCCGGCATTTCCTTGCACGGCGGCACAGCGTAGCTGTGAACTCGGATATGGTGGAGGACCGTTGACGCTCCCAAAGCCGACTTCGGGGTAGTGGCGGACAGGAGATTTAAACCCACGTGGACAGGAGCAGAGCCACCGACTCAGCACTGCATTTCAGCTCTGCCGGCACCAGTTGAACACGAAGAGCGTAGTCCGGCGTGTCCTGATGCCAGAGACGCGGACTCCTGACATCAGAGTGGTGGAACCAGAAACCCACTCACTGCCCAAAAGAAAAAGTTCCCTTGGAGGATGTGTGAGGTGGAGGGAGGGTAGGAGAGGGAAGTGGAGAACTGTGGACTGGGCAGCAGGCACAGAGAGAAGTGGGGCTGCAGGGGTTCCCGGCACGGGACACATCTGTGCTCTGGTGCTGCGCTGGCTCCCGAGTCTGTCCCTGCCCTGCACATCTTAGGAGCCACTGCAAAAGCAGATCACAGAGCCACCAGCTCTTTTCGCTCTGCACAGCCACTGGTCGTCCACGCTCCTGCAGACAGCCCCAGCGAGAGACAGATCCTAGCTGCCGCCCCCCCCGAGATGGGGTGGCCAGATCAGCACTGCCTGTTTGTACACACTCTTGCCAGAAAAGCTTTGGTTGGGGCTGTTACATTCGCCGAAAAAGAAACCTCAAAGCATCCCCTTCGAACAGCAGGGACTGTTCCAGCCTGTTCAGCTGCTGCTCCCGTCGTACAGCGCCAGGGTGGGTACCCACCGACGCCGCCCCGGCCAACACTGAACTCATCCCCCAAGCCTCCCCCAGAGTCCTGCTCTGGAGAGGCATGCTGCCTCCACCATGGTTGAACACAAGAGACACACGGCAGCAACCAGAAACCCTGATAAAACCCTCGGTAAAAAAAACCCAGCAGAGACACACCAGGGAAAGGACAGTGGCAGAAGGCTAGGTTTCTGCTCGGTTTTTTGGGGGCGGTGCTGGCTTCCCAGCTACCAGCCATGCCGGTTTCTGTGCTCAGAAAAAACCCTATAAAGTAGGTATCTTTGAAAAGAAAAATTAACAGCAAGATGTGACTGCGTAACAAAGTGGGGACCTTGTCATGGCAAGAATACAAGTGCCTATGGTTTTCTAATAAGTTTACAAGCTCCTTTTCATTATGAAAAATGTCATTACTGATTTTTTCTCATTATTTGCAGAAGATTGGAAATGAAGTACTGTCAATATGAAAGGAATTCAAAGAGACACCTTCCTATTATCCTGCTAGCCTATAACACAACACTGTCCGTTTTATTTATTACTTCGCTGAGCTGGTCTTCCCAAAAAAGCTGATAGAATTACCCCCATGCAGTTGCCAAAATGATGATAAATCTTATTATAAACTAGTGCTTCTCATAAAATAGAGACATAAACCAGAACTCCTTTGACATGAGCTGCAAAAATCCCTCCTTGGCTCAGATGCTAGGCACTGTTTGAAGAACATCACCTGGCTCTGAAGACAAAGTTCATGCTCTGATCCTTTCCAGCTGAGGCCACCATGTAGCTATTCTTACCTTCGGATTACCAACAAATGCTGGCAGGGATAATGTCTTTCTAGAAATACTTGCAGTCTGTTAAAATACACTCAGCACATCTTATTCCATGACTTACTTCCCTCACCTCTTTTCCCTTCCTGCCCCCAACGCCCAGTCAGTCCTCCTTCCCATGCCTCCTTCTCTAACTCCTTTGGCTAAAAGTTTAAAGATAAAAACCCAGGCAAAATAAGGTTTTGTACTCAAAATGAAAGATTCAGAGCTGTATTGATACAGAATATCACAGTCTTGTGATAGGAAAGAGATACATTTCCTTCTCACAGGTCTTCAGATATTGGAGATGAAAGTCAAAGACTAAAAATGTAAAACTGAAAGACAATTTTGTCTAGCAAAGAGGGACACAGCAATCAGGGAAGAAAATATTATAAAAAAATAAGCCATTACTTGCTGGATGATATTCAGGACAGTCAGGTTACATGAGGCATGAACTGTAATCAAAATCACAACCATCAACCTGGAAAGACTGGCAAAGGAGTGTTCTTCTGGGATGAGAATAAAGCACACTGAATAGAGCAGCAGTGAGAAGACTAAAACCTATCTAATGCAGATTATATAATGCTGTATAGGCAATCATAAAAGAGAGCTTTCTTAGAGTTGGAAGCATTAGTGTTCAGGAGCACACTCAACTGAAGCAGAAGAGCACGACCTTCCAAATCAGGATTTGCTCTGTGGAACCTGCAGTGTTACTAGCTCCTCGTGGCATTTGGAAAGCAAGATGAGTGTTGTGGTTTCAGCCTGGCTGGCAACTAAGTACCACAGAGTCATCTGTTCACTCTCTTCACCCCCAGGTGTGAAGGAGAATCAGAAAAAAATGTAAACCTTAGGAGTTGATATAAGAACAATGTAATTAATTAAACCAAATACAATATTGATATTAATAACAATAATATGAATAATAATAATATACTAAGAATGATACTGTTACTATTAAAAACAGTAACAACAATAATGATACAGCGATCCCCCAGAATTCGCTGGGGGTCGGGTCTGGGCAGGTCCCACGAGTTATGAAATTCGCGAAGATACCGAACCCATGAATATTCAAATACTCCCCACCTGTAGCCACAGCACCCTCCACTAATAACGTCTGGAGGAGCAGTCCTGGGAGTGTGGCTCACACTGTAGCACCTCATTAAAGCAGAGGAAGCGCCCTTTGGTGCTTCCCAGCTGTGAAACCCGGGGTCCGGGACATTCTGGCACATGTGCGGTCTCACAACTCACTGAAAATCCAACCATGATTAATTGAATCCGTGCATATGTGAGCCACGAATATGCGGGGATCACTGTATTTGTAATGATAAGAAGAGAGAGAGGGAGTAACAGAACCCAAAAGAAGCATGTGATGCACAATACAATTGCTCACTACCCTCTGACTGATTTTCGTCACATCCCCAAACTATGACGAGTGGCTTCTGGCCAACTCTCCCCAGTTTATATACTGAGCACAATGTTCTGTGGTATGAACATCCCTTTGGCCAGCTTGGATCAGCTGTTCTGGCTGTTCTCCCTCCCAGGCTTTTTTGTAACTCCTCACTAGCAGATCATGAGGCACTGAAAAGTCCTTGACTTAGCGTAAGCACTACTTAGCAATAGTCAACGACTAGTCTGTTATTAACATTATTATCATACTAAATCCAAAACCACAGCACTGTACCAGATGGAAGGCAGAAAATGAACTCTGTTGCACCAAAGCCAGGACAGCTAAGAGACTCACAGGAAATAGAAAAGGCACCTGCAAGAACAGATATAGACAGCTTTTATTTTATTTGAGTTCTCAGTTGTGCCTGACATCACTTATCAAGCTAAACAAACACATTCCCCCCAGCTGCTGTGTGTCATCATGTTAAATCAAGATTTTTGGGTCATAATAGAGCTGTTTCCTTTACAGTAGAATTTTGCGTCAGAATTATGTTTATCAATGAAATAAATAATCAGTGGATTAGACTCAAAATGATAAATTACATATCAGGTTTTCACTTGTGATCCTTGCAATCAAGTATGCAGCAAGAACATTAGCTACTGATGAAGCTCATTTTAACATCATAGCACTGGGAAACTATCCACCATGTAGTAAGATTCTTTTTTAAGGCCAGAGAACTCATAAGTGAAATATCTGTCAAAGTTACTTAATTTTCTTCTGTGAAAACTTGCCCAAATTTCATTCTTTTTTGTATATAAATTACACTAACAAAAGGCATCCTGTAGTTTTATTTCATCTTCCCATAACACCTGGTTAGAAAAATAATACTATGAAGTACGCAAATAACACATTACAAGAGAAAATTCATGTACCACAAGGGGTTCTGTGATATTCACGTTTCTGCATAACGTGATTTATCCATTAGCAGATAAACAGGAACTGTTAATATTCATGAGACATTTGCTTAGGCAGCTAAAGTGGCCTAGGCTGTTCTGGTCCATTAATGAAGAAAGTACTGTACAAATCCTTCTCTTACACAACAGCCCACAGATACCGTTTCCTTGGGACCACTGAGGCTGCTCTACGCTGCTTTGGGAGCAAACCTCCTTGAATTCAATTATCCAATAATTAGGAATTACTCCAGCTAGGGAGGGAAATAGTCAACCTAAGAGAAAAGCAATGGCCCCCATTCTCCTTCTTCCTGTGTTCCTGGGGCAGTGTCATGGGGAGAGGCCTTTTGTTGTACTGTAAAACTTTTCTCCTTTTTACTGGAACAGACAATAGGTATCTCTTCTTATCTCCCTTTCCCTCCCCTGAAAGGAACATGGCAAGGGGAGGAGTTTTTCTCCTTTTTACCTGAGTGAAGGATCCTGTGTCTTATCTCACGTCCCTGGCAAGGCATGTGGCTAGGGGAGGGGCCTGAGGGCCAGGGCAGGCTGAGTGACAGCCAATGGCATGGGAAGACATGCCCACAAGGCATGTGACATCAGAGGGGTCTGAGGCCCTATAACTACAGCTCCTGGGCCTCAGGAGGGGAGGTTCATGGACTTTCTGGACTGAGGACACCTTGTTTTCACCTCTGATCTCTACTGCTGCCATTTTGCCCAGGACAACATGGACCTTTGACTTCTCATCTCAACACAGTTTTCCCCCTGTCAACTGCTGGATCTCCCTGCAACCACTTGGACATTTCAGAAAAGGATCGCTGGCTATTACTCCCCTGGTTTGGCTGCCCTGAACCCTGTTCCCCTGCCCCTGGAATCCTGGAGGTGCCCTGTTTTTTCCCTTGAACTAGGCACCCCCTGCCTCATGCTTGTTTATTTCCCATTTGTCTACAGTTGTCATTGTTCCATTGTTGGGGGTTTTTATACTGTTATTGTTGTTGTTCAAACATATATATATATATTTGTTATATTAATTTTTTTCCTTCCTCCCAGTAAAGTTCTTATTTCTCTCCATATATATATATTATTCAAGTATTTCTAAATTTAATTCATACTTCATCTTAATTGACCCAGGACAGGCAGGGCAACCACTTCTGGGAACTCGCATGTTGTGCCAAATGACAATGTGCCCACACAGAGCACAGAGCAGACCTTGTGATCCTCTAAGGTGTTGCACAGGATTTGGCTAATGTTTTGCAGCTCAGAGTCACAGAATTACTAAATTGGCTCATATTAGTCATTGTGCTATCTACTGAAAACTGTAAAGGTAAAAAAAAAAAAAAAGGGATCTGGAAGATTCTTCATATACAATAGTCTTCTAATTTCCAAAAGGCCTCATATCCTTTTCCTGTCAGAAAGATGTCTATGAATAAGCATGAAGGTTTCAATAACAGAGAAGCATACAGTTTTGCATAAACATTAAGCCAGGTGTTATGTACCTTTGGTAAATGTACATGTTTGCAGAGAAAGAAAGATGGGAGGTTTTGATCCTGAAGAATTTCTATTTCTTCCAGTTCCCCTATACCTTACATGGGAAAAGTTTACCATATGTTTAATCTAGACAAAACTTATGTAGAAACTGCCAGCTTCACAGGAATTTTGGCAGGCCTGTGTCACTCAAAAAATACTTATGATTTTGAGCTTTAAACTTCTCTTCTGCAGACCCAGTTACACAAGAAATATGGAACTATTTCTTGCCAATGCCATTAACTATACCAAGACAGCAGTCATCTTCTCTTTAATGACAAATTGCTTAAATTTCCCATTTCATATGGCTATTTTGCACACTGTTATTCGTGAAAGTACAGAAGGAAATCAGTTGTCACTCAAACCTATCACACAGGGTAAGTGTATGGTATGCATCTATGTGAGATCCGATAAACACCATAGTTTGTTCAGAAATGATAAGTAAGAATTTCCCATAATAATTCAGTAGGATCAATTTATGCTGTCAGGATCAATCTGGGCATTTTACACTTTCTACATTTTTCTTAGGGCGCTTTTTCTCCTGTAAGATTTGTTTGACATCACTAATTTCTAGTGACTATCACATTAAAATATGCTTAAAGCTTGCAAACTGTGTAGAAATAATTTGAGATTAACTACAACAGATGCTCAAATGAAATTCAGTCCTCTAAAACAGTACGATTTGACAGAGAAGTCAGGCATTGCAATGTATAAAGGAGAAGTAACACGTATGCACATTATGAAGACAGACGTGAGGTACCCCAATAATAATAAATATTCATTCTAAAACTCAGCTTCAGACTCTTGATATGGAAATCTATCAGCATGCAGGAATAAATCTGAAGACAACTCCCAAAAATACAGAGGTAATACAGACAGTCTAGATCTTAATTTTACATATGTTCTCTGTATCTTGTTATTTATGCTCACTTCTTTCCTACTGCATTACTTGCTCAAAGACAAACTACAGGTAGAGAAGGGGAGAACACTCATTATACAGTCCTATTTTCTAGAGGATGCCAGCTTGCAACTGAATGTTCAGCACTGGTTGGGTGAGTAATAGCATCAAAAAGGGGGTCAATACCAAAACAGATCTGCAAGTTTTGGTACACAAAATAAAGCGAGCTCACTTGATGCTAATCCAAATATGAATGAAGCTGCAAAACAGTCAAAGATGGTTTAAAACATTTTGCTGTATAAGAATATGAAATAGATCTCAGGTGATGTTGTGCTAAAAATACACAAGAAAGCTAACCAAAATGAAAGAAAAAAATCCAACTACTTTTAGCAGAATATAGAAAACAATAGACTATTGTAGAGGCAATAGTAAATGTTTCCTATGCAATTAATTTCACAGATTAAAGAAATTTCTCCCTGGCTACCAGCAAAATCTTATTGTAAATGGTTAGTAAAATTACATTATTTTCCTTTATTTTTTTCTTTTCATATCTACAGAAGGACTTACAGCTGCCAACCTGAGGACAAGCAGACAAGTGTCATGTGATAAGAGAAAACTTAAGTTCAGTTTTCTCAGACAACATCAACAAACAAAAAAATTTCATGTCCACTTTTCAATCCATGACTCCAGATTTTCATCATCCTCACCTGTCCAAACTAATACTGCCTCTCTTTTTTACTTACCTGTGTTCACACTTATAATTGCACAGCTGGAGTTTAGGACTTTAGAAATTTCTAATATAAATCATCATACCACAGATGACATGGTTGGATGAAAAGATGCAAGTTTCAGTACAAATAAAAATGCTTGTTTCTGACATTTATCCTTTAGATGCAGATGTGGCTGAGGAAAAATCAATCAAGAATTAAAGAGTTTATTGGATTATAAACTATTTTAGCCCAGTTAAAACATTTTTCCTGTTGCACAACATCAATATTACTGAAAAATGCAAATATATCCTGAAGTAATGAAAAAACGCACATTTGTTTCTTAAGATTTCCTCTTTTTTTAAAAAATAATTTTTAAAGAGATAACCACAGCTAATCAACGTAATTTACAATGCATAAAGTTAAACAGATTGTATTTAAAATTTATTTAAACATGCACTAATAGGTCAGTAAAAGCACCTTCGTTGTATCCAGACCCTAAGTAATATCACTGCAGAATTCAGTGGAGGAGAAAATAATTTAGTTTAAATTATTAAAATTAAACAAATTATATATTACATAACAGTTTATTGGAAATTATATGTGTGTGGTACATTATGCATTTTGCATTTAACTAATGCTTTCATGAATTTCCCACAAATGCTCTTGATAAAAACCAATTTGCAACTACCCCATAAACACTAATAACAAAGCAAACTATGCTTTGCATAGTTCAAGGCCTCCACAGTATATTAGCTTGTGGTTGAAATACTATCTGCTGATGTGAAAAGATAATTCTGTAATAGGCACCTCTGAAGTTCATATTGCCTCTGAAAAGTAAAACATTTAGTCATTGAAAAAAAATTAAAAATTATTCTCCTTCATCATAAATTACAGGGAGGATGGAATCTTATTAACATACTAGGATTATAATTCATATTCTTATATGTCACAAAGAAAACCTTTATTTCCTCATGTTACAGTTATACCTCCTCCATTGCG
Organism: Pitta sordida; assembly: GCA_013390025.1. Lineage (NCBI taxonomy): Eukaryota > Metazoa > Chordata > Aves > Passeriformes > Pittidae > Pitta > Pitta sordida. The sequence continues at coordinate 30,044 of WEKX01011417.1, forward strand.
AGGAAAGGGACAGGCCAATGCCGTCGCGAAAGCCTAACCTCGCAAAGAACTGCAGGTCGTTAATATGCATGCAGGCCACGTCCATTGCCCCACCCTCCGGAACTCTGGAGGGCTTCTCCCCTCGGACTCTCTGAGCATGGGGAAGCTAAGGGAACCATTTCTGAGCCCCCTCTGACTCAGCAGACCCCTTCTCCCAACTCCGAGAATCCGCGGGTCTGCCGTGACCAAACCCCGTGCCGCTGCTCCCGCCCTCCCCCCAGCCACAGTGCATATGCCTGCCGCCCATCCCGCGCTGTCCGCCCCGTCCCGCGCCGCCTGTCCCGCACTGCCCGCCCCATCCCACGCCGCCTGCCCCATGCTGCCTGCCTCGTCCCGCACCGCCTGCCCCGTGCCGGCTGCCCCATGTTGCCCATCCCGCGCACCGCCCATCCTGGGCACTGCCGGCAGCGCCACATGGGGCGGGGGGCGGTTCAGCTGCAGCAGTGGAGTTAACATGTCCCGCTGGCCGGCACGGCTCCACTTTCCTGCGGCACTGCCCTTCCCCACCTGTAGCCATGGAAACAGTAACATGCGCCCGCGGGGGGGTCAGAGTAACAGGGGACAGTGGGACTCCTGGCCCTCCCCGTGGGGTCGGGCCAGTGCCGCCCACGGGGAGCTCCGGCACTGCCCCCCGGTGGAGCAGATGCATTGTGCATGTGTGAGCCAGAAAATTTCGCAAATGCTGTAATCAAAACTCCGATAAATTCACATCGCAAATGGGTGAGGTCGTGAAGGAGAAGTCGCGATACAGAGAGGATTCACTGTATTTTCATAATTCTATTGCACTNTTCTCCCAACTCCGAGAATCCGCGGGTCTGCCGTGACCAAACCCCGTGCCGCTGCTCCCGCCCTCCCCCCAGCCACAGTGCATATGCCTGCCGCCCATCCCGCGCTGTCCGCCCCGTCCCGCGCCGCCTGTCCCGCACTGCCCGCCCCATCCCACGCCGCCTGCCCCATGCTGCCTGCCTCGTCCCGCACCGCCTGCCCCGTGCCGGCTGCCCCATGTTGCCCATCCCGCGCACCGCCCATCCTGGGCACTGCCGGCAGCGCCACATGGGGCGGGGGGCGGTTCAGCTGCAGCAGTGGAGTTAACATGTCCCGCTGGCCGGCACGGCTCCACTTTCCTGCGGCACTGCCCTTCCCCACCTGTAGCCATGGAAACAGTAACATGCGCCCGCGGGGGGGTCAGAGTAACAGGGGACAGTGGGACTCCTGGCCCTCCCTGTGGGGTCGGGCCAGTGCCGCCCACGGGGAGCTCCGGCACTGCCCCCCGGTGGAGCAGATGCATTGTGCATGTGTGAGCCAGAAAATTTCGCAAATGCTGTAATCAAAACTCCGATAAATTCACATCGCAAATGGGTGAGGTCGTGAAGGAGAAGTCGCGATACAGAGAGGATTCACTGTATTTTCATAATTCTATTGCACTCCAGGGAATGGTTCTCTTTCCTGTTTTTTTCCAACCTTCATATTGCAAAGCCACATAGAGATGCTGCGAACCAGGAGAAGTAAAGAATACTAAGAATGACTGAATTGTCAACATCTATGCCTAGTACAAAACACTTGCTCAGAAAAATGTTTCAAGAGAAACGGGTCATAGTTTGTGGTGCCACAGAGAAGTAGAAATTTAGTAAAAGGGGTCTTCGGCAACCAAGATTAGACAAATTCAGCTTTCAGATAAAAGTACTATGTTTTTAATAGTAGAGGGAAATTACAGGTATTGTCCGTAGTTGTCCACTGTTCACAGTTATACTGCAAATTCAGGACACAGTTTTTGAGGTGTTAATCTAAACTCAAGACCACAGTTATTGTAACATATCCTGGTCAGTCCTCCATTATTAATTAGTTTTTTAATTGTAAACCAACCAAATATTTTTTAAACTTATTTCAAATTTTAACAATTTTGTTGGGTTATACTAAAGCATCAGAATTTTTAATAATACACTGCAAATGTAGATGGTCTGCAAATTGTTCACAGCTCTCAGTCATCTTCTCTTCTGAAATATATGTATTGACTCATAAAACACAAAAAAATACTGCATCTAATAAAGTAAATGGACTCAAGGCAAAACAAAGAATTGTCAACAAAATTGGTGTGCTTATTGAACAAAGAATAGAACTGCTCAGACCATTTCAATGAATTGGCCTTTTCTGGTCCAAAGGTGTTTAACTAGAAAATAATTTCTGACTGACATATATTGGATGTAAGTATGAATCTCAATGTATTTCAAAGAAGACAGGACACTTGTCCATGAGAGGTCCTATATGATTAGTAGAAATGAAACTACCAAGTTCCAGTGTGCCTTCCAGCCTTCAAGCTTTTTGTACCCCAATATTTTTAGTATGATTAGGCATATCTTTCTCCCAGAAACCTTCAAAAAAGTCAGAGATCTGCTCTCAAAGTACAGTCAGGGTTCAAATTAATTTCGTTGCCTATGAAGAGACCTTATACAATAGAAGGAGCTCGGATCACACTTACTTGTTGAACAAAGTAAAGCTTCCAGCAGGGGTCAGTCTCAGAAGAGAGGTTGTTGGGAATAAGCGAATTAAAAGGGAGAAAAAGTCTACTTAATTACTACTGAACATGACACAGACCTAGTAATCTTTCTTCAATTACTATTAGCTCATTATATTCTCTTCAGTTTCAATACTTAAACACTTAGATACATTATGTTTCATTAATATAAGTGACTGAGGCAGCTGTAGTGACTTCATTTAGGAATTACAAAAATGGTGCTGAATGCAAGAACAGTAAGTGCATAAAAATCCTGAAATATTTATGAAGTACCTTTAACAGAGGTGATCCCATGGTAACATAGATTTTTATTATATTAACTTAAACCCCATACATTATGAACTTTATATGTGCACTAATTCTTCCTCAGATAAGACAAGACCCTTACACTTTTTTCTGTGATCTTAGTAGCTGTAAGAGTTCATCTTAACTGTATTGAGACTATTTTGTATAATTGAATTCAAATTTGAAAAACAGACCTAGTAGTCTATGCATCTATAAAAACGAAAGCTCCATATACAGTCTTGTCTCCTCATTCACAGGTTACAGGTCTCCTGAGGGTCCTGAGAATCGCCCAATCCACGAGCATGAATATACACATAGGCCATGCTCATCTCCCTGCCCCTGTTGCCCCAGAGCACTGAGGAGTGCTCCCCATGGCCTCTCACAGCACAGGGGAGCAAAGGAAGTGTTTCTGGGCCAACTCTGACTGGGGAGATCCCCTGAGCTTCCCTTTGGCCATGCTGTATCTTTCGCTGCTGCTGCCACCAGGCCGTCGCACATGATTGCACTGCTGCCGAGGTGGGGAAGCTCACCCTGGGGCCATTGCAAAGCAGGGATTCAGCAGTCCCCTCCTCACACTCTGCAGGCTCTCCCTGGAAAAGTGCTGGTGGGGAAAACACTTGAGAGCACGGCATGCTGAGACACTCAGGAGGAGAAGCGGCGGGACACCTCAGTCCTGGCACACACAAGGCAGGAGGGGCAGAGGGGGAAGGGGAGGCTAGCTCACGACACAGTCCCTTTGGAGGAGGCTGCTGCACTGTGGGGGCGCTTTCCCTGGGGCTGCATATATCACCAAGTGTGCCGGGTGCTGGGTATGCAGGCCCCGGAGACAGAGAGCGCTTAGTGCTCAGATTCTGCCACAGTTAGCACACCTATCAGCAATGCCTCCCCTGCCTATAGCTATGGAAACAGTAACAAAGAAACACACACGCACAGAGGCAGTCCCCCTCGCACTCTGCAGGTGCTCCCCAGAAAGGCGCTGGCAGGGACAAATGCTTGAGAGCACCTCACGCTGGGACATCCAGGGGAAGTGGCGGGACACCTTGCTCTTGGCATGGGTGGTGCCATGGGAGTATACGTCACCTGTTACAAACCTTACCCACCACATAACCTTTGCAACAGTCATAAGGGAGAGAACCGTGGCTGTCCTCAGCAAGGAAGAGGTGTTGTGCCCCCCCCACCTCCCCCACGAGAGCGTGCTCTGCAAGCAGTCAATTAATATTCACTGAAAAATATTCCAAAAATCTGTGAAGACACAAATCAGTAGGCGTGAATATGTAAGGTATTACTCTAGTGACTTATGCTGACATATTAGCTGCGAATGCTAAAATAAAATACTCTCAAGTGATAATTTTGATGCTCATATGTTAAAAAGAAAAGACATATATAGTTTTTCTTTTCTCACTCTTTCTGAAATCTGGTTGACTTTCAGGACTAGCTTCTACTGCAGAACAACTTGTTTGACAGAAAATCAGTCCCTCTGCTTCAGCAAAATCTCCCCACTTGAAAAAAACCCAAAAAAGTGGCTAATTCCAAAAAAATCTCTAGGCAATTAAAAAAGGTTTTCTTCTAATGATCATTGTTAACAATTAACTTTGTGAGAGACTGTATATATATTGAACACAAAAAAAGGGGAAGGAAAGACAGACCCCTGTTTTATCCCAACAGTATTTTTTTTTCAACAGAGTCCTTAGGTGCAGAAATGTAGTGTTCCTACCTTGCAAACTCCTCTGGAAGAACCACCCAAACCAGCTGACCCTATAGAATGGCTACCCCAAACAGACTTAAATCTCAACAGCTGTTATTCCGAGATACCCTAGAGAAGTTAACTCTGTAGCATAAGGAAACAAATAATAATAATAAAAATAAGAAAATAAAAATAAGAAAAAGGAGTAAACCACTATGTACTGGCTATTGCTATCTTTAATCGGACACACTGCAGTCCTTTGAACTGAAGTTTTGAAGAAAGTACATAGGAAAAACCATCTCTTTAAATTCCTGTACATGTACTGCAAAAGTCACTATCAACACTCTTACTGCAGAATATATTGTTGGATTACTTTCTTTGACTTTTTAGTGATTAACTATTGCATTAAAGCTGCCTAAAAGAGAGATATCCCATTTGCAATGGATATAGTTAATGAAACAGATAATACTCCATCAGCACGGTAAAGTCACTATATAATTTAATTCAAGCTTTCTAAAGTCCATTAGCATATTGTAACTTACAACTATACCAACATTATGTGATATCAACCCATTTATAGCATAATACTCTGAAATCCCTTGTACCTCTCACTCAGATATGTCAATGTCTCTTCTCTCTGGCTACCAGTGATAGAACAAGAGGACACAGTCTTAAACTGCGTCAGGGGAGATTTAGACTTGACATTAGGCGGAACTTTTTCACAGAGAGGGTGATCTCTCAGTGGAATGGGCTGCCCAAGGAGGTGGTGGAGTCGCCGTCCCTAGAGGTGTTTAAGAAAAGGTTGGATGAAGTTCTTGGTGACATGACCTAGATATTAGGGTAGGATGAGGTGTTGGTAGTAGGATGGCAACAGGTCAGGTTAGGTAACAGGTTTGACTAGATTAGATTAGGTAACGGGTGATAGGTGATAGGTTGGACTTGATGATCTCTATGGTCTTTTCCAACCTTACCGATTCTGTGATTCTGTGATTCTGTTATGTGTATTTTCTCCTTTCTTCTTTTAGTAGTGTAACTTTAATGCTACATCAAGATTAAAACGATGAACTACTATAATTTTAACATTCCAATACTTAAATTACTTTTGGTAATTTTATTGTGTTATGCACTGATTGCCAATTCAAAGGTAGGTTTAATTCCAGAGGTGATCTATCATGTTTCAAATGTAATTTTTTCACATGCAGCAAGAATAAATCTCATCACTTTGCTATCTTTCAAGGCATTACCCCTCCTAATAACAAAATTATTTACTGACTTTGCTGAGCTATTTTTCTTCTAAAAAATTTTCTTCTAAAAATTCTTCTAAAATATTTCTATCAGAAACATTCAATGACTCGATTTAAAGTGCTGAAATAGAAGCACACCAAAAGCATATAAAAATGCTGGTATTCCTCCAAGAATTAACATCTGTCAAATCAATAGGTCCTGAAGTGGACGATATCATGTCTATTTCAATTGCAAATTTTCAAGTAAACACTGTAAAAGGAATGTGTCTTGTTTCTGAAGAAGCATGAAAAGCACCATGATCCTTTCCTTGTTTCTTTCATGGTTTGCCTGCCATAAGACTTCATAATGGAACCTTCATAGTCTTTTACTTCAGAAGGTAATCATGTATGAGAGGTAATCACTCTACCTGGGAAACTACTGGCAGTAATTTAGAGAGACAGAAAAGATAATTCTGAGACTTGTTTAACTATTACAGCATTAAAATAAAGCTTATAAGCTTTGCTATACCATTTTCAATGGCCAAATGGTAACTGCCACGCTTTTGCAGATATGTCACACAAAAACCAATACGAAACACACCTTCAGTCTCAACATTATATAACTAATCATCATCCAAATATTATAACTAGGATTCTGATGAAACTTGATGCAACTAGTAATAAAATTATTATTTATTTACAAGCATCAATAGTTTTGAATAGGAATTCAAAATACATACTTATAATGCCACTCTCATCAGGATGATAACCGTTCTAGACAGCATAATTGCAGCTGACTAGTGTCAGTGTACACTCGAGAGAGAAAAGATACAAAAAATAACCCTAAGGAAACTACTACCAGTTTCTTTTTAAACATACAAATTTCTGCTTTAGGTTATTTTCTGTGAAGATATGCCATATAGGATTAAAAGGTAAGGTGTTTGTAAATATCTAGAGAAATGTAGCAGTGTTTCTACTGCAGAATATTTCAAGCAAATGCTAAAATACATTAGAGGAAATAAAAGTCAAACATTAGGTGAAAGATCCAGTAGAGGAAAAAATCAAACAGAAATCAAATATTTATATATGTATATACTTATATATATGTATGTGTTCACATAAATAAACTCTCTAGCTAGAAATAAAGACTGTGTAGAACTGTATAACTAGATAATTTTAAAAATTAGAAATAACTAAATGTACCATCCCATTTCAGCAGAAAAGATGAAAATATCAATAAAGAATTTGAGTTTTTTTACTGAACTACTTATAAATGTACATGCATTCTCCAGAACCAATGTAATGATGTGCACATTTATGCATCTTTATGCTGTTGACAACATATTTGATCAGTTCAAGGTTCAATCAGAAGGAAACTTCACAGCTGGTAGCTTGAAAATAATGAAACGTATATAAAAGAAAAAAAATCATGCTAGATGGTATGAAAGTTGGATCTTAAACCAGCAATAAAATGCATCTTCTTATGGAGTTTCAGTGATCACCAATTTTACACAACTTCCTTTATTTACTAAAAGAGGGGGAAACCCTAAAACATTAAATAAGGGTACTGCTGTAATTAACTGTTTATGACCTTCAGTGTTATGCTTCTCAAAAAGTGACAGTGTGACAGTGCTAGAACAAAGATTGTTGACTATGTGGAAAAAGCATGAAAATAATTTTGAGACATTGTCAATGACTAAAAAAACTCATTCTGACATTAATATTGACTGATCTGTATTTTCCTGAAAATAGTTAAGATCTGGCAGACATCCTTTAACATTTTGATGCAGCTAAGTTCCTTTGGTAGTTATCTAATACCTGTGCTGGTTACGCTCCATCAGAATTTTTTTCTTCCTAAGGTGTAGGAAAAGAACTGTGGCATTGTAAGCACACTCTAAATTGTCTGTGACTGTTGAAGCAGTACAACCCTTAACATTCTACCTAATATTGCAGCACATGTCAGGCTTTTTTAGGAAGAAGGTCACCAGCTCAGCAGTACATGGCTTCTGGTTATAGACAGAAGTGACCACATTTCAAACAACCACAGTCACCTTTCTACTCCTGTATGCAAATGGCTTACACTGAATAGCAGAGTAAGATCACTGTTCCTGCATTCCAGGGCTTGCTCAAACATTGCTCTTCAAATTCTTAGAGATTAAAAGAATATGCAGAGTTGGAACCGACCAATAAGTATCGAGTTCAGCCTTTATCTCTGCACAGCACCATCTCCAAGAGTCACATGATGTGCCTGATAGTATCATTCAAATGCTTCTTGAACTCTGTCAGGCTTGTTGCTGTGTGATCATTTCCCTGGGGAGCCAGTTCCAGTGCTCATCTTCTGGGTGAAGAACCTTTTCCTAGCATCAAACCTAAACCTCCCCTGACATAACTTCAGGCCATTCTCTCAGGTCCTGTCACTGGTCATCACAGGGAAGAGATCATCATCTGTCCTTCCTCTTTCCTCACAAGGAAGTTGTAACTGCAATGAAGTCTCCCCTCAGTCTCCTCCAGGCACAACGGGCCAAGTAATCTCAGCCGCTCCTGAAATGGCTTCCCTTCAAGGCCCTTCACCATCTTTGTTGCCCTCCTTTGGAGACTCTCCATTAACTTAGTATCTTTCTCATACTGCAGTGACCAAAATATTCAAGGGTAGACTGCACCATTTGATTTTATTACTGTTCCATGAAAACTATGCTTTACTATTGCATATATTTTCAAAATTTTAAAAATTTGAATCCACAGCTTGTTATCCAAAGCATACAGACTTTATTTATCATTTTAATTTTGTCGCATGCTTACTTTTCCTCGCTTGTCAGGGAATTGAGATTTTCTATATTTTCTATATTCCTGTTGATTTTTACCAGCTGTTTTATAGTAGTAGCAAAAGGAAAAAGTAATACAGTATCTTTTTGCATAATGCAGCTCTTTATTCTATGCAAATGTACATAATTCAAAAATAAGTAATTTTTTGCATAAGGAAAGCTAGCAGTATGGGTCAGATTATCTGCCTTGTGATTAAAGAAACAAAGCATGGTTTTAATCAGTGAGATAACAAAATCTATTTAAATGTTTCCTTAAATATATAGGGAAGTTTTTGCTCTACTGAGATGAGAATAGGAGAAATATTCTAAACCAACTTGAAATTTATTTTCCTGTCTTGTCCCTATTTTGAGAAAACGCTAGATTTTTAGTTGCAAGTCAAACTGCCTTTTCTTTCTGCTTTCTGTGTTTGCTTTGTTTCACTTATAAGAAAGTAAAATTTTGTTTTTATAAAAATAGTCTCATCTTTTCACAGCAAGAAAGACAAAACATTAAAAAACTCCCAATAAACAAAAAACTCACAACCCACCATAAATCATTCCACTGTTTTTTAGTTGTTTTTTTCGGTGCCTTCAAAAGTTTTTAATGTCAAACAAAAAAAAATTAACAAACCATTTTTATTCCCAATCCTTATTTTGTACTATAACAGGGTTAATTGAGTGCTTGAGTACTGTGTTCAGTTCTGGGCTCCTCAGTTTANGTGGCCCCTTAGTACAGAAATCCCTTGAATATCGTGGGGGTCTGGTTCCAGAAAGACATTGGGATAAGCAAAATCTGTGAAGTAATGGTAAAGATGGTAAAGAGGTGGAAACGCCCCCTGCAATGTACTGAAACCATGAACAATGAAGCTCGAAGTAGCGGGGTTACTGTATTACCACAAAAATAAAATTACTCTCTTTGTACCTTCGGTTAAGTGGAAATAGTTCTGTCTCTGTCTAATCGGGCTTGAGGAGAAAACATATCGACTTCACTTCTTGAAATAATGTATCTTAAGATCACAGGAAAATTGAGGCAGGAATGGACATCCCACAATTTCTAGTTGAAGCTCCTGCTCCAAGCAGTGTCAGCTGTGAGACGAGACTTTGGTGCTCGAGGTTTTGTCCAGCTGGATCTTGAACACTTCAGGGATCAGAGCCAGCATAATATGTCTGGGCAACCCAATGCAGTGCCTGGCTGTCCTCAGGGTGAAAATGCTCCTCCTTATATCCATTCTAAACCTCATTTCAGCTCATGACCATTAACCTGAGCTCCTGCCTCTGCACCTCACTTTGCCAGCACATTAGCACTGACAGCTGTTTCACCTAATCCAACCCAAATTTCCATGGATCTACCTTTGAAAATTCTCTTTTTTATAGTATAATAATGTCGGACTCCTATAAAGGACCACAGCAAACAAGACAAACCTGAATTACTTTCCTCACACTTTCTAGTTCTCTGTATGATTCTCATGTCAGTAAGGCTGTGTGCAGAAAATCCAACAAAAACAGTTACATGGGATGGAGTTCAGTTTCAGATTAACACACTCAGCATCTGTTGTCAACATGCAAGAAAGATGCTTAAGTTTGCTGTTACCTAGCTAGCTAAGGCAAAATTCAGCTGTCCTCAATATTTTGTCCTGAAATATTCCTTCCTGGCTCCAGCTAGTGCTTCAGGAGGCTGCAGGTGTCCTACAGGTCCTGGGGCTTATTTATCAATTCCACACAGATGTCTCATGTACATCATCACATTTTAAATGGTGTTGGTGGTATACAGAGGTGTCAGTGATTTGAAGCTGTAGGAGATAGGTATTTGAATCAGTCTTTTGGCATGGTTACCATAAAAACATATACCATGATCCCCCCACATATTTGCAGCTTGCATATCCACGTATTCAATTAATCATGGCTGGATTTTCAGTGAGTTGTGAGACCACGCATGTGCCAGAATCTCCCAGACCTCGGATTTCATGCCTAGAAAGCACCAAAGGGCGCTTCCTCCGCTTTAATGAGGTGTTACAGTGCGAGCCACACTCCCAGGACTGCCCCTCCAGACCTTATTAGTGGAGGGTGCGTGGCTACAGGCGGGGAGTAGTTGAATATTCATGGGTTTGGTATCTTCATGGATTTCATAACTTGTGGGACCTGTCCAGACCCGACCCCCAGCAAATTCCAGGGGATCACTGTAGTCCATTGATTATATATGAGAATTTAGACACCAAGCAAACATTTAGACACCTATATCTGCTTGCAATAAAGTGTCCTCATTACAAACTAAACCCCACCCACAGCCTAAGATCACGGCAGATGACAGCTCATTAAATGAAATGCCAGTTCTATGTGGTATGGGTGAGAATGATGCTTGAAATGTTATTACAATATATTACAATATATTGGGAAGCAGCTTCTTCACATTTTGTCGCAAGCCTTCGATCAAATACACATTTAAAATAAGAGTTTCCCATGAGAGAGTAACAATATTCTTTTATTCTTTTCTTGCTCCTGATCACTATTCAAAAAGCAAGAACTAGTGAAAGTCAAATATGGTCCATGAGGTAGAAGAGATGAGAGGTAGCAGCCAAATCCCATCTAATCTTAAATTTCTGTTTTCTATGAATCTAATAATGGTATGTTGCTCTGTAAAATGTCAACAATAATATACAGATTTACCATGTACCTTTTGAGAAACAGAAGATAAACTGAGCTCTTACATCTTCATGGTTTCCATACTTCATGTCTTCTAGAATTCTTTCTCTTAGTATAAGAGTAGCAGAAATGTTTATCTGGTGTTGAATTATAGTGGTAATCTTAAAAAAGCTTCAGCTAATTCCAATAACTTCTATTAATGCTTCTATTCTCCTTTCCACCTTTGTGTGGATTGAAAAGGTACACTAAAACTACTGAAATCTATCCTACAGATGTGGAAGAACTATGAACAAGGAGTAAACATTTTAGGAGTTTAAGCAAATATGTTAATATAGTCAAAATCAGACAACATTCCTGAGACACAGGCTGTTCTTTCTGCTGGCTCTTTTTTGTTGTTCTGGGGTTTATTTTGTAATTTTTGTTTTTTTAATCCACTCCAAATTTTGAGTTCTTTTTGCACTTGTCCTAGTGTTTTTCTCAACTTATTATGTTTTTTCTCAGCTGTGTGGCCTTTGTTGTAATCTGATTTTTCCTGGAAATGATGTAAAATCCAAACATCCAAAATACACAGATATGCAAGCTGAGTTTGAAGGATGGCTTTGATAGTACTATAGCTACAACATTATGAAAATATTCAGCAGATGCCTTGACTAAATTCCTTTATTTGAATGTTCATGAATTATTCACCTGATTAAAAGTGCAATGATTCATTTGAACAATATTGGAAAACGGTTTGAAGAAACTATTTTATGATATACAGTTATACCCCCTCATTTGAGAGAAACGGGTCGTGCCAGGGCTCTCACAGAACGTCAAATTCGCAAACACGTTCAGGTCATTAATATGCATGCATGCAGCCCACTGCCCCACCCCCCACCACTCCAGAGCACTGTGGACAATTTTCCACTCCTCCCCACAGGTTCTCTCAGCACAGGTGAGCAAAGGGAAGCATTTCTGAGTCCCTTCTTGGACTTGGGGGCCCTCCATCCCAAGAATCCCTGGGCTTCTCTGGGCTGCTGCAACTGCGCATGCTTGCAGCCCAAACTCCACGCTGCTGCTCCCCCCTCAGCCCCTCCCTCAGCCCTGGTGCTCGTGCCCACTTCATGTCGGCCCCGTGCATCGTGCCAGCCCCATGCACCATGCTGGCCCGCCAGGGCTGCCTGCGCAGCACAGCCACAGGGTGGGCACCATCCCAGCCGTTTCTGAAGCTGCCACCTGGCTGCTGCCACCGTGTGCGCTTGCCTTTCCTCCGCGACGGGGAAGGGGTGTCCCTGGGCTCTGGTCAGCATTCTTGGAGCCTGAGAAACCTTAACTTTGCAACACTGCAACACCCCGTGCCAGTTATGGCACGGGGGGCACGTTGGTATTGGAGTTTCTTTACCTTTAACATCCACCAGTCCTGGGAGAGGCAACATGGCCCATATAGTCCCAGAGGGTGAGGGAACAGAAGTCTCCTCCTGGCGCAGCAGCACCTGCCCCCTCCCAGCACACAACGCTTGACCCACCTTGCTTGCCTCACTTTCATGGGGCAGTTTCCTTGGTCAGGGACCGGGGCACGGTGCCGCAGGGCTCTAAACACCACAGCGAGTCAGAGAAACTGCACGCCCTCCTCACAAGGCCGGACGAGTCCTGCCTCACAGGGAGAGCTGGCACCGCCACTCGGCAGAGCAAAGGCACTGCACATGCATCGGCCGGGGAACCTCGCAAATGGCTGAAGCAAAACTGTGAGAAATTTTCCTAGCAAATCCATGGGGTCATAATGGAGGAGTCGCAATGCAGTGGGGATATACTGTAATTCAATCTACCTCTGCCTACAAGTATTCTGAAGCCATTTGGATAAATTCCTGGATGCCCTCCTAGATTATCCTAGATGTTTCTCTGTGATTTTTTTTCTGTTCAATTGTCTTATATCTAGGCCAATACAAGTACTAAAAGGTAATACTGCATTGTCTTTTTGATAATTGTGGTGTCATTTAGTACAGTGGTAAGTGTCCCCACCGGGCATGTGGGAGACCCGGGTTTGATTCCCGCCAGGGAGACAGTGTTAAGAGTTGGACTCGATGATCCTTGTGGGTCCCTTCCAACTCAGAATATTCTGTGATTCTGTGATTCTGTCATATATCTACTGGTTTGCTGTTGATGAGAAACAAACCCATCACCTTCCTATGAAAAATGCAATTTTTCTTCCAAGTACCTTTCTAATTTAAGCACAAATTTATGTAGTGAGCACAATGAGTAGCACTGTGGGATCCCTTTATCTGATGAAGTTTTCATTTCATAAATGAATAAAGCTACTTTTCATTTTGGTATTTTGTAAAATACTTGTTTATGACAAACTGTCAATTGTATTCAGATTTAGAATGTAGAAACTACAGTGCTGGTTCCTTGGAAATGCTTAAAATAGATAAGATAGATTGACTGATTGCACATTCCTTTGAATTATTGTGAAAGTACCAGATCTATTTAAGTCATGCCATGAAAAAAAGCGGAGTTAGAAGTTATATAATTTCAAGTTGCTATAAATTGCTTCTTGTTGAAAGCTATATAAAACATTTTCAAATCTGTCATGTTCCACCTCTTCTGTTTAAAAAAAAAAATCTAAGTGAAAATGTCCAAGAAAAGTATGAATCAGGCTTATGTTGTTAAGCTGGAGCAAAAGCTATGCCACTATCAAGACTGCATACTCTTCTGCAATTAAATCTGAGAACTTGGTCCATTTTTATGGCCAGAATGTATTTATTAAAGTTAGATACTGTGTTTTATTAGAATACCTAAACCAATGTAGCTAATTCAGTAAGAAAATCACCTCAGACACACTTCTTTTTTCACAGACACACTGTCATCATCATTTGTTTACTAAAAGTTTTTTCCTAGAATACAGATTTTGTCTACCTTCTTTCTGCTGCTGACATTCCCGCATGCCCTCAGAATAAGCTACCTGACAAAGCAGCCAGGAAAACACATATTCTATTTCTCCTCCCATAGCACCATGCAAGATGACTGCACAACCACAGCATCCCAGGGAACATGATCTACAAGGTCTGATCTGACCTTCAGTCTTTGCCAGGAAACAGTCTCATATCTTGGACTAGTCTGACCTAGTCTGAGACCATGAAGGAGACAAAAAAATGTTTTATTTGTAGCATTAGGAACTGAAGAAATTAGCACAGCAGACAGGAGAAGATAATAAAGAGGTTAAAGCCAAGGGGTAGCACCTGAAGGCTGCACTTGGTAGTCCTGAGAGTAAGCACCATAAGCAGTAGAAACTGCAAAACCAGTGACAGTGAGATGAATGTCAAGTCCTTCTTTGCAATCCTGAAATACATATTGAAATTTAGAAAGAACTTCTCTTCTTTCATTTAGCTATTTATATCTGTATACATATATACACACACACATATATATGTATATATAGAGATATATACGTACATGTGTGTATATGTAGAGAGAGATATAGATACATATATGTTTTATACTGGCAATGAAACTTTAAAGATCTTTTCACAGTTTCACTGGGACCAGAGAGTGAAACTACACTAACTGAGGCTTTGAAAAAGAACAACCAGAGAAGGCACTCATTTTTAAGACAGAATACCCTTCTGAAAAAAAAAAAAAAAAGCTGTTTACTAACAGAGCTGCCTTCTTCAATTTAACACAGTGGTTGGCAAAACAAAATAACAAAGGGTCATGGCAGAATAGCAGTTGATACATTGAAAGTATCACTCAGCACTGAGGATCACTCTATGATTATATCCTGTTTTTTACTCTGAAAAACAACAGCTTCCTACAGCTACAAACACAATTATAAGACAGATAGCATTTATTCCAGGAAAATTCTTTGCTACTTAAAAAAAAAAATACCAGAAAGGAAAAACAACCCCTTGCGGTGAAATTAGTTGAAATTAGCTCTGCTGATGATCTGTTCCTTAAATTGAGAATGAAAAAGGGAGTTGGGTTTTGGGGCTTTTTTGTTCAGAACGATTTATTTTTAGATTGGCAAAGACACAATGGTAAACAGAACTGAAGCTCTGTGGGCATCTTCTGAGGTTAAATTACCTTTCATGCCATTTGCACAGAAGACTGTTCTCAAGCAGCTTGAGCAGATGGTCGGGACACCATTGTCCATTTACTTGTATCCACAAAGATAAACGGTTGCTCTTTGAAATTCTGAACAATATGTCCCTTGTGATGCTTTGGGCTGCCAAGAAGAAAAAAAAAACAACAAACAACCAAATAAATACAAAGTTAGCTGAAGAAGACAAAAGAGTTTTAATTGATGAAATTTCATTTTAAAAAACAAGTACATATGGAATACTAGAATCATGTAGGCTGCAAAAGACCTCTAAGATCATCAAGTCCAACTGTTAACCTAACATTGCAAAGTTCAACACTAAGCCATGTTTGCAAGTACCACATCTACATGTCTTTAAAATATCTTCAGGGAGGGTGACTACACCACTTCCCTGAGCAGCCTGTTCCAATGCCTGACAACCCTTTCCATGAAGTTACTTTTCCTATAACCAATCTAAACCTCCCCTGGCACAACTTGAGGCCACTCCCTCTGGTCCCATTACTGTTACATGGGAGAAGAGGTTGACTCCCACCTCACTACAACCTGCTGTCAGATAGTCGTGGAGGGAAATGAGGTCTACTCAGGCTCCTTTTCTCCAGGGTAAACAATCCCAGCTCACTCAGCCACTCCTCATAGGACTCACTATCTAGATTCTTCATCAGCTTTGTTGCCCTTATCTGGAAATTCTCAGCACTTCAATGTTTTTCTTGTAGTAAAATGCCCCAAACTGAACACTGTACTTGAGGTGTGGCCTCAAGTTTGGAGTACAGAAGGATAATTTCTGCCCTAGTCCTTCTGGTCTATTTCTG
This sequence comes from Pitta sordida, assembly GCA_013390025.1. Lineage (NCBI taxonomy): Eukaryota > Metazoa > Chordata > Aves > Passeriformes > Pittidae > Pitta > Pitta sordida. Next base: position 46,109 of record WEKX01011417.1, read on the forward strand.
CTCCAAGCCAGGATGCCACTGGCCTTCTTGACCACCCAGGCACACTGCTGGCTCATGTTCAGCTGCTGTCATCCAACACTCCTAGGTCTTTTTCCATGGGGCAGATTTCCAGCCACTCTTCCTGAAGCCTGTAGCGCTACATGGGATTGTTGTGACCAAAGGGCAGAACTGAGCACTAGGTCTTGTTGGCACACCATTGGCCTTGGCCCAAAATACCTGTAATCTGGTTTTGCTAAATGAGCATAGTATGTTTTCGAATACAGTCGGGTCTCCTGTAAGGTGAACCTGCATTCTTAATCGGGATTCGCGTAGCCCTACTTCCGCGTTGAATGGCAGCCACACCGCCGTCACCGCCCATGCCGCCCTTGCTGCCACCCATGCCACCACTGCCACCCGTGCCACCACTGCCGTGGCGGCAGGTCGCGCATGCGCAGTTGCAAAACGGGTCTCCTACATCGCTAAAAAATCATCCCACTAAGATCTGAAGCCGCAATATGGGGGGCGCAAAGTGCAAGAGGGCTGACTGTACTTAGCAAAGTAGGAGATGCAGGTAAAACCAAATCATATACAGTAACTGACTGAAATAACAACCTACCATCTCTGCACAACTCCTTCTATTACATGAAATATTTGTTGAAGCATGTTGCAAAAAATACTTGCTGCCTACTAGGTCACGGAGATGATCAGAGATGCCCAGGACCGAGCTAGAGCAGACGACTGCCAGGGCAGTTGCCAGTTGTCAGAACAACTGATCTACCCATGTATTGGTAGAGAAGGTAACTTCAGTCATTTTAAGAACTTCACAGAATCACAGAATCACAGAAAATTATGAGCTGGAAGGGACCCACAAGGATCACCTAGTCCAACTCACCATCTAATACCCGTACAGTGACCAAGAGCGTAATACCAACCTAGATGCCTCACAGTCTAGCAGGCCACTCCGAGCCGGAAGGGGCCCAGTGTCATCCAGCCCTACACCCCCCAGCTAGACNGAGATCAGGTTAGTCAGGCAGGACCTGCCTTTCCGAAATCCATGCTGACTAGATCCAATGTCATGGTTGTTCTGCAGTTGCTGTGTAATTTCCTAAATGTCTTTGAGAGCAGCCCTGGTTGAGCATCCCCAATGTGAACATTTTTCTTAACAAGCAACTTGCTAAAAAGGACATTTTTATTACTAGAGTAAGTTACTAGTAAGAGAGAAGAATTTAAAGAGTTGGAGATGTGTGAAACTATGAAGAAAGCTTTGAAATTTCAAGAACAATCTCTGGGATTTAAAAGTAAAGACAGCAGATGTTAGTCTTTGGACTTGCAACTAATAATTGCATAATCTGTCACTCTTAAAAATTCCCAAAAGAAAGGAAAAGCAAGTTTGCTGAATATGGAAGAATCACATGGAATCTGTGAACAGGTCTAGATGTGCAGTTCCATACACACAGCAAAATAAGACAGAATTAGGTTTAGAAAATAACAGTGAATGTAGATAACTGTGACTCACCAGCCACTCAACATCCTGAAGGCAGCAGGTATTGGAAAGCATTTAATAAACTAAATATGCAAATAAATATGTATAATTGCTTCTGCATTAACCACTTATTTAAATAATGACACAACAAATAAAATTCATATCTAATACCACACACTCTAGAGCAACAGCAAGTAAACAGTGGATAAATTTCTCCCTTTCTCATTTTGATAATCAATTGACTCTTTTAAATCTCTTTTTGGTGTGCTGCTGACATTTTCAACATGCCTTACAATAACTGTACAATTCAGATGTTTAAGATTCTTGTCAGATTTTTAGGATTTGTTAACAATTATTGGACTAATAAAAGAAAGGAGAAGACAGGTTGAGATAAACGTCAAGCAGAGGCATCCAGTAACACAAAGTAATATGCTCTGATAATAGAGGAGTAATTATAGATCAAAGAAGAGGAAATAATTGGAAAAAATGTAAACATAAATGGGAACTTAATAAAAAAATTTGTTTAAAAATCTAGGAAAACAGAACATTTGATTTTCATCTGGGAATACAAGAGAAATCCCAGGATGGGAAGATTTTTCCTCCCTGCCTCAGAAAAGCAAGAAAACCCAGAAGTGTGCTTGTTCTAAATATCAGAGTCTTATGCTAATGTCATTTCCATTAAAAAAAACAACAAACCAAAAGCCATCACCCTCCCCCCCCCTAAAAAAAGAAACCAAGTCAAGGCCTTTCTCTCTGCTTGACTTTTTTCACAAAATGAAATGGAAGGCCTCTGTCTATCAGCTGTTTGCCTCCCCTTAACATCCCCAGAAACATTTGCCTATTTGCAAATAAAATATAACGAAATTAATGAATGTGGTCATGAACATAGGATCACTTATGTTGGAAGTACCTCTAAGATCACTGAGCCCAACTGTAAACCTAGCACTCTCAAGTCCACCATTAACCATGTCCCTAAATCTCATGGCTATTTAATGTGAACTCCCTGTCTGAGAGAATAAGTTGGAAATACAATCATCCATTTCCCAGTAAACCAACACTGTCTTCCAAAATGAGAGGACTTCACTAAAAAGTATCTATATTATTACAAAGTGAACAATATTTTCTTTCATAAAGAGACTGATAAATTGTAAAAATTGTACAGTATCTTTATATGACAAGAAGCTATAAAGTGGCTCTGTGAGGAATATGATAAAAATATCACTGACTTCAAAAATAATACATTTTCACCGAAAACACCAGAGTATACTTTTTGTGGTCCAGTAAAACAAAACAAAAACACCCCTGAATAATACTAAGGCAGCTGTATTGTAATCAGATACAATAATCTCTCACATTTTGAGGGGGTTTGGGTCCGGAAAAGTCCCATGATAGCTGAATTCTGCAAAGAAGCCAAAAATACATATGTAAATGAACCCTACCCCTCAGCCCTGGCAAGCCTCCTGTTAGGAGGCGTTCACTGCCCCTCCTCATGCTGTGGGCTGACCCTGCAACTGCCACCACCTACGGTGAGCTCAGGCAGCTTTAAACCCACATCACAGGATACCCCCACATCCTTGGGGTAAGCTTGACACATTGTGTAAAAAGCCTCCCTACCACTTTCCAACATTCTCATGCAGGAGGGAGTCTGGCTGGTCCTTGAGCGAGTGGCACTTGCTGGTGTCATTGCCCCCCCACCATGGGACATGCTGGTCCTGGCCCCCCTGCGACAGAGGCACTCCCTATTCATGCACAGTCGTCTGCTGCTCACGTGACATGGACAAACCCAAGAAGGACTGAGGGAAGGTAATGACATCTTCATTGAAAAAAAAACCCTGCAATGAATTGAAGACACAAAATTTGAGCTGCAAAGAACTGAGGGATTACTGTATCTTGTTTAAATGATACCTGACATTTCACAAGAAATATGGCAAATGAGCATTACTTAAAAATGTGCTATTTGAAATGCATTACATAACTCCCATACTGAATGAACCATGAATGTGTTAGCTCTCTGCTTAACTCTCTCTCCAGACATGAAATTTCCCAAAAGCGTATCAACAAAATGACCGTGAAACTGCTGTGAATAAAACTTTAGCAAAACAAATGAAATTTCACTTTGTTTTGTTGCTCTTACCAGGAGCTAAGAAGCATCATGAAAGTGGACTGGTAAAAGCAATACAGTGAATCCTCTCTGTATNAGAGGTGGAGCGAGCACGCGCGGGCTGGCGCGGGTCCCCCGGGGTCACTGTTAGCACCGGGGTCGAACCAGGGGGCTGGGGGGGAGCAGCGCGGGGTGTGGGCTGTGGTCACAGCAGCCACTCAGAAACGGTTCCCTTTGCTCGTCTGTGCCGAGACAGACTACAGGAAGGAGCAAAGAATTGTCCGCAGCGCTTCGGAGTTCCGGGGGGGTGGAGTAATGGGCGTGGCCTGCATGCATATTAATGGCCTGCAGTTCTTTGCGAATTTAATGTTTTGCAATGCCTTTGGCCTGTCCCTTTCCTCGCGATGGAGGGGCTTTAACTGTATACACACCCAGAGAAGCAAGTGCATACATACAGAGATGGATTTTCCAGAAAGCTGGGATATAAACACAGGTACAGAAATGTTGTCTGCTAAAATAATTTGTTTTAGGGGGATTTATTTGTTGGTGAAGCAGTGACAATTCCCTCCACATAAATTATTTCCTAGACCCTCTTGTAAGCTAGACCATAATTAATGTGCAATAACAAGTTGTCAGCTGCTGCAAAAACTGAGTCAGAGATTTAGATTGTGTTTTCCTTTATGCAGCTGGGCATTAATGCAACTTCTGATGACCAAAGATAGTTACTTTTTTTGCAAGCTTACAAGTGTAAGAGGGCCCAGTGGGAAAGGCAGGAAGGTGTTCCCATCTCTCTGCTATGCAGTTAATTAAATTGATCATTACGTATGGAGAGGGAATAGTCTGTGAACTCTTAGAAATAGGACTCAATAAAAATACAGAGATAAAGAACAACTCCAGTTTCCACAGTTGTATAGCAGCTGAATCTGGGAGGAATTTCTCAGTACTTAACTCCATTCATGCTGCACCTCGTTGGTGAGTCCATATAAACATAGCAGAAGAATTCAGTGAGATTGCTGAAATCTCATATACAGTCATGCCTCTTGCACTTTGCGCCCCCCCCATATTGCGGCTTCAGATCTTAGTGGCATGATTTTTTAGCGATGAAGAAGACCCATTTTCGCAACTGCGCATGTGCGATCTGCCGCCGCAGTGGCAGCGCCAGCGGTGGCACGCCCGCCATTCAACGCAGAAGTAGGGCTTTGCATACCCCAATTAAGACCACGGGTCCACGATATAGGAGATCTGACTGTATCTTCCAAGGATACAGCATGTATTATTCCATTTTCACACACAGGAGATAACACAAAATGGAAAAGTTGTCTTTACTTTCAGTGTTATGAGTGATCAACCTGGAACACATTTGGAACAGACAGCTATTCTGAAAGAGGTGTGCTAGAGGTAAAAGACGTTAGTAGAAAAATGCCTATCAGAAAATCAAGTAAATGACAATTAGGTGAGGAAATTAGTAAAACTCGGAATTTAAATCTTGACATTTGCAGCTAAGATGTATCTACAGATTCAAACTTATTTTAACAAACATATGCACTGAGAAGAAAAGACTACTTCAAACTACTTATGGTGGAACTATAGTTATTTTTTAATTTCCTGACTTTGTTTCACTAAATGTAGCAGTTAAAATATGTTAATCTCTTCTAATACAACAGAGAAAGGATATCCATATTAATAATCTGATAAGACAATGGGGGAAAGAATGAGGTCCATGATAGGACTGATCACAGAACATTCCATTAAGATCGAATAGAAACCTCTCCCTGAGCAACCAATGTCATGGTTGTCAATAACATATGGGCTTTTGAATTGCTGAAATTAGTAGACCAAGAATTTACAGACTGTTTGACACAGGACTGTATAGTGGTAAATGAAAAGAAGGTTTTAAAATATAATATATATTACTAAGGATGGAAATATTTGTGACTTTAAATAAAATTAATACCATAAATATTTGGAGAAATTATGTCCATCTATGCAAAGTCAGAATTTCATTACTCAATTTCCAACTCTTAAAAACAGAAAGAGGAAACTGTTTGGCTTAGCAATAGCTAAGCCCACAAAAAAAATCTGATTGAGTACTTAAAAACTCTAGAGAGAATAAAATTTTGTGATATTGTCTAAGAAAACACAGTGCATGATTATCTCTTATTTCCTACACCATGGGAACACACATACTTCATGCAAAATGGGTACTAAATGAGCTAGCGTATAAAAATTACTATGTTTCACAACACTTTTTACAGGGATAAAAAATATCTAAGATATTAGTAAATGGTGAGACCTCACACCTTTCAAGAACTAACAGAAATGTGGGTCAATTTTATAAACCTTGATAAATATTAATGAGTTTCAGGATTTCTTTTCTAAATATACACCTTTGAAATCTTTGGTTGCACTGCCAAGGCTTCTAAGCTTCCAAGCATTCATTTCAGAATTTTTGTAATTTCTGCTTGTCTCTATTTTATTGTAACTTTTATCAGACTAATGATCTGCTCTCAGTACACTCACCGTCCTTCCATTCTGGGAAGCAAAAACTTAATTAAATTTACAGACTCAATGATGACAGTGCTCCACTGAACACAAGCCTTATCTGTCTCAGTTAATATTTTGGACATCTGAAAAACTCCACAGAGATAAACGATGATTACCTGAACTACAAACAATTTCAGTGGAGGTACTGTAACCTGGAGGTCCAAAAAGCCTTATCAACTACATATTACCTCTTCTACATGCAGGAGGCAGTAAGAAAACATAATTTATTTGGGAAGAGGGAAAGCTGCTTTCTAAATGGAAAACTCCCTTCTAAATGGAACACTTACAGAGCAACTGATAATACCCATGTCATTCACCATCAAAGTGGCCAAACCCTGCAGTGAGTTGCTGTAAGAGTTGGTCAGAAGATGAATATTGTCTCAACGTTGTCATCAGACTTGGACTATATAGGTACCCCAAAAAACTGAGGCTAAGGTCTTGACAAGAGTTTGGCCTGTCAGTGATGCTCTCTGGCTAAGGCTGGACTGTGGGAACCAGAGTGCTGACACCCCAGAGCAGGGACAGTGTGGTACAAGATAAGCTCACTCTCCTGCGTTACCTGGGGAAAGGAACAAGATATGCTGTGGCCTTCTCCCTGGTATCAAGGGACGGGACAAGACATGGTGTGGCCTTCTCCCTGGCATAAAGGTACAGAACAGCTCTGTCACTGCAAAACAAAAGCACACTTCCTGGCAAAAGGCCACTCGAGACTGACCTAGCCTTGGACTCTGCCTTGGACACTTCCTCGGACATACGTGGCAGAGAAAGACAGATTGGAGCATAAGAGGGGGGTGAGGGGTAACATCTAGTATAAAGATGGCCTCTTAGTAACTGGACTTTGGAAGCTTCTCCCACCCTGCATCAATAACGGATCTATAGGGACACCCTGAGGAATCGGTCATATGATGGTTGCTATTAGACCTTTTTTTCTCTCTCCCTTTCTCTTTACCGTTCCTATCTCACTTTCATCCATCATGTTCCCACTTTAGGGCATATAATAAAACTTCACTGTTTGACCAAAGCTAAACTCCTTTTCAGAATTTTCTTTTGCACTTTGAGATTCAGCAAATGAACCATCACGCATCCAGCCTAGCTGAGTGGACCGTGACAGTTGCTCCGAGAGATAGTGGAACCTTCCCCTTTGGCAACATTCAAAACTAAATATGACAAGGCCTTGAGCAACGTGTCGTGGTTTGACCCTGGCTGGATGCCAGAGACCCACCCCAACTTCTCCTGAAGGAGAGAAACTGGAGAATAAACCTGGTTACAGGCAAAAAGAGGTGGAAAGAGACCTGGGAGTGCTGGTTGATAGAAAACTTAACATGAGGCAGCAGTGTGCCCAGGTGGCCAGAAAAGCTAATGGTATCCTGGCCTGCATCAGGAATAGTGTTGTCAGTAGGACTAGGGAAGTTATTCTCCCCCTGTACTCGGCACTGGTTAGGCCACACCTTGAGTACTGTGTCCAGTTCTGGGCTCCTCAGTTTAAGAGGGATGTTGAGATCCTTGAGCGTGTCCAGAGAAGGGCGACANTGAGCTCTCAGCTAGCTCCAGGCTTCTGTTTCTGGGCTTCAAAACCACCAGCAGTTCGTCCAGCGTTACCTCTCCATCTTCAGTCTTAATGCTTAGATGGATTCTGCGGTCCTGGTTCTCTCTCTTTGGTCCATAGGTTTTCACCATGGTCAGTCCAATTCACAAGCAGCAGCGGGATGCCTGGAAGAACATCTCTACCCCTTCTCTCGTGGGCCTGGGGGCCTTCAAATCTCTCAGCCTCCCGACGCAGGTTCTGAGCTGGCACGCTACATCTTACTACTGAACTTTTTTTTCTTCTCTCCCAAGTATGTTATTCACAGAGACGCCTCTATCTCTATAACCTTGAAGGCCATGGCAGCACGGAGAGCTCAGGCAAGAACTGAGCTGTTAACCCCCTCGCTGCCAGAGCAGCAGAAAACCCCCTAAACCATAACAAACCTGATCTAACTTTTAAGTTGTCCTTGAGGTCCAGAAGTCCCTTTGAAATTAAACAACCATTTCAATCTATGCAAAACTACTTTTTTCTCAGCTGAACCACAACAACATCCAGAAGACAAGGTAGGAATTTGATTTGCTCTACTTCAGGCACTTTCCAAAAAGAAGTGAAGCTGAGACAGGGTATTCCAAATTATCTGAATTGATTTGCAATGTCCATAGGAAAATAGCACCTCAGTTTTATGATTCAAAAAGATCATAGCCACTTAGTGCTATAAAATCCTTAATTCCCAGCCCGTGCTTCAATATTGAGCAGGAAAATATCACCACTATAGTTACCTGCCACAGCTGCATATTCCTTTTAGGTCTCCCATCTCAGTAGTGATGAGGCTGACTTGGCTTTGCACATGACATGCAGCAATGAAACAGCCTGCGGTGATACTGAAGTTGAAAACAGAGCAAATTAAACTGGTTGTCTTCCTGTTTTACAACCAGCTGCAATTACCATTCTGGGTAGATGCCATCCAGAGAAAAATGTGAACCACACAAACAGGAATCATTTCATTAGCATGCACAGAGTGAACCTTTCCCCAGGTGTAATTTAAGGAGTCCTTAAAATATGCAATTCTATCTATTACTTTGAGTCCACAGTCACTTCCTACTGTAATTCTGGTTTTCCTCTACATGAAATCCTGCAGTTAAATCTACTTTCAGGATGACTGCCCTGATTAATGACTCTATAATGTCTGTACTCTCTGTGGGATAAAGCATTTCTTTGTTCAAAAGTAATCCTTTTCCTCTGAACGCCGGCAATTTCAGTGCCAAGGGAATGAATCACCACCGCTTGGTGCTGCCATTCACACTGCTGGGATGTGTAGTCATGTGAAATCATTCTGAGCCATAATTTCTTATCCTTCTCAGTCAGCTGTGCTTTCTGACAGTGGAAGGACTATACAGATGCAAGTAACCCACGGGTCATCCAACATGTCCATCAAAAAGACCTGAGCAACTTCACAGATACTGAATGAATTCTGAATGCTAACTCAAGAAAGAATGTTTGCTGGGATGAATCAAGGCAACCAAAAACACAGAGCACACTAACACAGAATGCAGTTCCTGGAAAGAAATTGGAAGGAACGGCACACTTTGTTTAATGTTAAGTTCCACTGCAGTTTGTTGGAAAACAAATCTACTTGACAAACTTAGTCTGTATTTCGATTTTCAGTCCACATTCTGGAATTAAAAATAAAAATCTCTTGAGTTTTCACGCATCAGTGACAGGGACGCTCTTTATACTGGAGAGTAAATGTTCAGTGGACTGACCTGGGATTTATGTAAAGCAAAGTATTTGCATTTAGTTCGCTGCAGAGATCTGAGAATGAGACAATGATATCTCCAGGTATCAGACCTACTGATGGGCAATTTTGGGTGTCAATGCTTTTTGAAAGATATTTCATCTGGATGTAGGGAAGAGGATCATTTTAGAAAACATATTTTCACAGAATAAGATGACATTTACCTGCCTACTTCTATTAGGAAAAAAGGGATCTTTCAACAAGGGATTTAAAAATAAACAAACAAGTTTATTAAGCACATTTTACAAAAACTCAGTGGAACAAAACATTATTAAATTTATGTTGATGACTGAGAGGCAGAATTGTATTGAAAAATCCACTGAGGAAGAAAGGATGAAACACACATTATCTTATCAGCTTAGTGAGGCCCATTTCACCTGAATTTAAACGACTTGAGTAAGATTATGTAGTGAGTCAGCTCAGAGCCCAGAATAGAACTACAGAATCGTGTCTCATTGTCTTGGTCTTTAACTATTAATTTGCACTTCCACAATGAGAAAAATGGATGTTATTATTTTATTAAGTCCCCCAATGTACTTATACCAATACACTAAACTGCATCAGAAACTGAGATATAAGCCTGAAATCCAGTCTGAACCATGGGTTATGAATATGGGTAGAAAAGGGGCAATAAAAACCTGTTTTTTTTAAAAAAAAAACCTGTTTAAAACTGATGGTTCTACAATGTCTATCATTGAATCCTCTAGCTTGGTTTGCTTTGGGTTCCGCTATAACTAAAACACGTAAATCTCACTTCAAAACAAAACAAAAAAATTGCAGGGGTTTCCAACTACAGAAAAAGCTCTTTAGGTAGTAAGTTGGATATGTATTTGTTACTGCAAAGGTTCATTATACAATAAATATACATTTCAAAATTTGTTTTGATCTCCTTTAAAATTTCATGGGTGCTCACTACTACTTAGGAAATTCTTCTATTCAATTATCTCCCAACACCAGAGGAGTCACTTCAGTCTAAAGGCCTTAGTGAAAGGATGCTCTGAAAAAGCTCCATTTATATGGCACTTTACAGTAAAACTTTCCAATATTTCAGTAAAGAATGCATATTCTGTTAATATATAACTAAAGTTGGCATCTAGTAAGGGAATAAAACGCGTCTTTATAGCTAATAAAACTCTCTGATTAAATACATATTTTAAATGAAATATGCATTCCAGAGAACACTCCTTTTGTTTTTTTCTTTCTTTCACACATTGTTTTTCTTTCATTCATTTTTAGATTTTACACTCGTTACATTCTGCAAATGTGAAGGATTTATTTTGAAGTCTGTCAGAATAGTAACAAGTTTGCAACTGCTGCAAATCCAGCTTAGTATGGACTATGCCTACTCTGTTCTAAAGTCAGTATTGACCTCTTCTGGTGCGGCATATTCCCAGACATATTTTTCACATCTCAAATTCAAATGCATACTTGAATGCATTTGAAACTATCAACAGGCATTAAGAAGAGACAATATGAGCAAGTGCCTTATGACCTGTTTCAGATAAGAAACAACCACAGTTTCCCTAAGAGGGGCATAGATCAAGAATTCTGTAACATCTGCATCAGTTCTTACACACCTGCCTAGTGAGGTTAATTGGAACGAGCCACTTGAATTTCCTTTTATCAATACTGCACTGGATTCACCCTGTGCCCTCAGTCACTCCTCCTCCCAACAGAAAGCAAGGTGCAGCCAATATACTTTCATTCCACTCACTACAGTTGCTCACAGCAGGTAGGTGAACAGTCATCCTTCACTTCCCCACAGCAAGTCAGGGCCTGATCACTGCTGCAGATCACTGCTGCTTAAGGAAGAAGAAATGACTACCCAGTCAGCCAAGAGGTAGGTGAGATGCTCTTCTATAGTGAATTTTACAACCTGAAAATGTTGTTCTCAACAGCTTTTCACAGAGCAGACCTCTTAAAAAATTTAATTAATGTCTAAATATCTTTTAAAATGTCACATACAGACAAATATATGATTCTATGTTTCCTTGTCATCTTCCCAATCTCATTAGTAGACACACCTCTGAGACCTGTGGACCACAGGAGACCAGGATGATAATTAAAGCTGTTTCAACACATGAAATAAGAAAGTAAACAGAAAAGGGAGCTTAGAAGGCAACAGGGAGCTGTGATTATACAGAACACGCAGGGCTTGCATATTGGCAACTTGCAGGACCAACGTGAAATTTTCCTGAAAGATGCAAACGAACAAGAACTACAAGTGACATCAACAAATTATGACCATCTGACACAATTACGATAAATTTCTAAGCTATGTATCTCTTTCCTGACTCTGAGAGAAGAGTGTCACATGCAGTGTCATATACCCTTGAAGAACCTTTCCAATAACTTTGCTTGGCAGAAAGAGTGGTTTAATTGCTTCACATATTTTCTTGGAAGTCATCTTTATTGCTGCATGTGCAGAAACCATAGAGCAAACTAAAAGATTATTTTGATACACTTTGTGTCAATAGATATAATCAAATGCTGCTTTTTGAAAGTTGATAAAGGCAAGGTATGAAATGGACCAGATAAGAAGCACTGGCACAGAAAAATAAAAAAGTTTGCCTAAGGTAAAACATCAAATCACCAGCAAATTTGGGAATACATTTGAGATTCTAAAAATCTAATTTGCAAAGATCTTCTGGAATATGCTTTTTCTGTAATATCTGACTTTTTTTGTTAAGATATAAAGTTCTAGAATATACTGATATATACACAGATGAGGCAGTCTGCAAACCTGTAGACTTCAGAAGACAGTAAACTAGTTTTGTAGCCCTACATGAGCTGTACATGCCACTGGAAATTCATAAAAGATGACCACGGAGCCATTATTCCCTTCTGTAACTCGCAAATTTAGTTCTGCCTTATGACCAAAACAGAAGGTTTAAAATTAATCAAAGGAACAAAACTTGCACAGATTGTGCATGTAAACCGAGGAAATAATTCTCTTAGATATTAAAGAAGTCAAAAGTATAAAAAATTAAAAATGAGATAGCAAAGTTCGTGGACAGTAAACAACCATCCATATTCTATGGGCAAATCCACCTGAAAGGCATAATAAGCCAAAAGCCAATTTGAAATGCAGTGTCATTATCAGAATAGTGTAACATGAGCTAACAATGATACTCTTGTACAAATACCCAAAATCACTTGGCTTTGGATCCCCTTAGCATTTCTTAAAGCTTTTTTTCCCTTGGTAGGAAGAGTTGAAGGTGTTGAAGCAAGAGCTTAAAATGGTGCTTGTTTTGTTTCTGGGAAACACAAGCAAACAAGGCAATCATTTATTTTACAGCAGTATGATTTCGGAAAGAAGCATTAGTTGCCTTCAACATTTACTGCTCTGTCATTGCTACTACCTGAGCCTGAATTCCTGAGTCGTTTCTTTTTCTTCTAAAGTCTTCAGCGAAGAGACAGGTAAAGACACTGTGGTGGCCCTAGAGAAGCATACAACTTATACAAGAAACCAGAATCAGATTTCTATCTCGTTCACAAAATCTGCTTTCTTTCCCAGAATAAAGTCAGGTAGAAATAAATTTTCATTGTAAGAAGATATGTATTTATTTGTTTATAACTAAATTATTTACTAGGTTTGACATTAACAAATATTCTAATTATGGCAGATTTTAATGTATGTTACACATAAATGACTCCTCTCTACAGCTCTCTATTTTCCTGTGTATTTTAAAATACTTCTAAATATGATTTTGATTATTCAATCAGCTGCTTGAACATAACCTAATAGAAGTAATATTCCAAAGAGCATTACTTCTATTCTTGTGACTTTCCTGGTGCACAGTTGTAAACAGACATCTGAATGATAGCAAATGACCTAGATAAATCTGTCTTGATAGCTGTCGCTCCTTAGCCCTGACCTTCTGACACTGTTCCAGCTGTGCAATAGCTTGTCCTAGCATTAAGGGAGAGACAATCTCAGGCTCATTCTATTCTGGGAAAACTATTACTATTCCTCTACAAAGCCATACAGTCTCATAAAATTAGTGGAGAAAATGTATTTCTAATATAAAAGCAAAAGAAACATTGTGCCTTTCTACAATTTCTCATCTTGCACTATAAAAATAAGAAATAAGTAAAGAATTATTGCACTAAATTAAATGTTATCCATGTTTTACTGGTAGCTGGATGGTTTTGCATTTATTTCACAGAATCATAAAACAGCTTCGGTTGAAAGGGACCTTGAAGAACACAGAATCACAGACTGGGTCAGGTTGGAACAGATCATATTGGGTCATCTGGTCCAATATCCCTGCTCAAACAGGGTTATTCTAGAGCACGTTACACAGGACAGCATCCAGATTGTTCTTTAATGTCTCCAGTGAGGGAGGCTCCCCAACCTCTCAGAACAATCTGTTCCAGAGATCCTCTAGTTCGACCCCTCCACCATGGGCAGGGACACATTCCACTAGACCAGGTTGCTCAAAGCCCTGTGCAACATGACCTTGAACACTTCTAGGGACAGGGCATCCTCAGGTTCTCTGGGCAACCTATTCCAGTGCCTCATAACACTCACAATAAAGAATTTCTTCCTAATATCTAATCTAAACCTGTCCTCTCAGTTTAAAGCCATTCCCCTTGGTCGTATAACATGATAACTGTAGCTCAGGAAGTACAGGTCTTGTACAGAACAAAGAAAGACAGACGTTAGTTCTTACAATATAGTCAGAGTTGTAATCTATATTCCATGTAATTCAAGGCATAACAGTAATTCACTGAAAATATGCTACAAAAGAAATCTCAAAGTAATCAGAATCAGAATGATGAGAAAACATAACCACTTCAAGATCCCAGTGTAACCAAGCATCCACAGAGAAATGTGTAAGTTTTAAAATATTACACACAGAAAGTAACACTGTTTTTTACTTAAGAAATCAGTCCTACAATGGTGGGTGATGTCTGCATTTAAGCATTATCTTGCAAAAAGTCAAGCAGTTTAGGACAAAACCACACCATTAACATACATAACTGGAGACTGAATTTAGGTTTTATGTAACCCCAAATACTTCTAGATTTTAAAGCAAAAATTATGTCCATTTTGAAGTGGCAGAAAATTTTACCAGAAGTTTTAAAACTAATTAAACCAGATGTGCTGGAGCAATATCACCAACGTAGCCAAAAAACCTAGCCAAGCCTCTGCTGTTTTTCCACATTCTGACTGCACAATCTGGTGAGAGTGAATAATCTATTGTAATGGAGAAAAGAAACTGGAAAACTTTTCATCAAGCTCATTAATCACTACAGCAAAAAGTCATAAATAAGGTTTTCTGCCTAGAGCATTACATTTTTAAGTTCTGCTAGAATGCAGAACAGAGATCACACAAAGTTAATAAACTATTACCTTGAGTTTCAGGCTGCTCAGGAACTCTTTAACTAAAAGGCTTCTATCCATTTGATTGGCACTTTTCTCTCATAAGAAGCCTGCTCATAGACACTTAGCAAAATCAGTAAATATACTGTCAGTTTTATTATGTTTTTTCCTTTTCTCTGAATAACAGGTTTCTCCTTTGGAAGAGTGACTTTTGTACATAACTAGGCAGCTAAAATATTCACTTCAGAAAAAGACAGAACAAACAAGAGGGAGCGAAAAAAGTTGAATTTCATCACTAAATTTGCTTATTTATTCACCAAGTCCAGAATTTCACACAGCTATGTTTAAACAGATGTATTTAAAAAAAAAACCCAAACAAAATCAGTATAAGAAATAAGTCCTCATTCTTTCACATTTTAATGGAAATTAGTGATTATAAAGCCTTTTGGCTACCACCTAACATTCTGAGGGAAAATGACTTAAATCTATGTATTTGCTGACTACTTTCCTAACAGTGCTTTTATTTCCTCACTAAGCCAAACCCAAACCCAATCTAATCTGCTTTCCCGCCAATACTGCATTGATCCTTATTGTACTTATACCCTAGCTAGGTTTATGCAACCAAATGTCAGTGTTTATGTTCTGCCTCTCAAAGACACACTCACGCAGATATTTCTGCCTAGCAGTGCTCACTGAGGAGTGGATAATCAGGGTAACTTTCTTCAGAGTGTCTTGTCCTTGCGCTTTATTTCTACCTCTGCCAAAAGGTCTTGGTTCACAGAAGACATCCAAGGCAGCAACATCTAAGACTGTATGTATCTTATTCATAAAGAGGGAAAACATAGTTAATTTTTCCCATATTAATCACACTTACAGATATATGACTTTTAAGTTCACAGTAAAAAGGATCTAAAAGTTGCCACAAGGAAAGCAGAATAAATCAGATACCAGTATGAAAGATAGGGGAAATGCTTATCTCTTTCCTACATAAACTCAAATCACTCCAACAACACCTGACCAACCTGATCTCCTTTATGAACTGGTTGACAATAGAAAGGCTGTGGATGTTTTGTAGTTGGATCTTAGCAAAGCCTTTGACACAGTTTCCCATGGTAACCTTCAGAAGAAACTCTCAGAGACTGAGTTGGATACGAGCATTCTGTGTTGGGTCAGTTGGTTGGATGGATGAACACAGAGAGTGTTGGTGAATGGTGCCACATACAGCTGGCGGCCAGTCACTAGTGGAATCCCACAGGGATCAGTGCTAGGCCCAGTACTGTTTAATATCTTTATTGATGATATGGACAAGGGAATTGAGTCCACCATTAGCAAGTTCGCAGATGATACCAAGCTAGGGGAAAATGTTGAACAGCCAGAGGCTAGAAGGGCCCTTCAGAGGTACCTTGATAGGCTAGAGAAATGGGCAGATTCTAATAGTATGAGAGTTAACAAGTCCAAATGCTGGGTTCTTCACTTTNATTAGGCTATATAATTAAAAAAAATTATGATGACACGGCCCTGAGATTGGCTCAGATATATAGAGCGTGGTGCCCATGGCACCAGGGTTGTGTGTTCAATCCCTGTGTCGGCATTCACTTGGGGGTTGGACTCGATGATCCTTGTGGGTCCCTTCCAACTCAAAATATTCTGTGATTCTGTAATTTTTGTCTATGGCTTTATGTACCAGCCTTGATCCTAAGACATCTTAATATTTACATGTTTAGAAAATACCTCTTAGAACTAAAAAATATATGCCTGAAAGCTGATCTAGACATGTTCAATGCAGAATACTGTACCTCAAATAGTGATATTTTGTCCTCCTCAAAACAAAGATAAAGTGATCATTTGGGTACTTGAGAAAAGGGAGCCATTTCAACATCATCAAAATGAATCAACTTTTTAACAAACACTTTATTGCTGCTGTGCTAACAGACAGGTAGAAAATGAAGTTCACAACAGAGGCCTCTAAATGAACACTATAATGAACAAAATATGCTACAGATTAATAAGATGGGAATGTCCCCCTCCCACAGCAACCTGGGCATCCATACAAATGGAAATGAATGCCTCTGAGTCATGATAAATAGTCTCTTTGCTATCCGCTGCCTTTTGAAAGACATTGAGATACAGCATTTAGTAGCACTTCTAGAGGTCCATGACAAGAATTGTAACAGGTATTACTCACACATTGTAAACTAAAACTTTCTTTGGCCTAAATACTCCAGCTAAGATGGAGTACACCTGTACTACAGACTGCCTGAGTGTCTTAGTCATTAAGATTACACATTTTCAGCAAACAAGACAATAATGAAGACTCTGGGTCCCCTTTTAGAGTAGTAGACTTCAGACACAGTAATATTAATTCACCTCCTCAACACCACACAGAAACTCTAGGACAGAATGTACCCTTTATTTTAAAGGTTGCTGCCTGACCATAGCAACCTTTGCTAAATCACAACTGTGTTTCAGTGCATTCATTGAAGAAACAATCATGGACAAACCTTATCGTGCATTGATACTTTTAATCAAAGTACTTGAAATGCATCAAAATCATAGTGTTTTCAATTTGATGTGAGTTCAGAACAAATATACACATTTTGTCTGTGGCTATCAACTCACAGATAGTATACCTCAGATATGAAAAAAATATTGGCAGATACTGTAACTTACAATGGTGATCCTGACCGAACAGGAATATTATAGGTTAATTTTTAGCCTATTAGCCATACAATGTATTTAAATTATGACTAGGTTAACTCTTCTTAATTAAAGAATAAATGGAAGAGAAAAAGACAATGTCATATTCTCCAACAACATTTCCCAGCTGAATATACCTAAGTAGAAGAAACTTCCTTTTCTCAAGGAAATATGAAATAGCACAAGTTTTAGCATTGTGATGGAAAGAGAGGAGTCTCTGCTTCCTCCCCAGAGGAAGTCTTCTTGATAGAAGATTTTACAGAAGAAAAAGATGAGACCACATTCCAAAACCACAGGGTCTAAAGCCTCACAAAGAAATAAGGCTTGCAATTGATCATCTGGGTGAGAAACAAAACACAGGATTGAAAAAAAAAAGCTTTACTTTCCTTTCTACATGAGACTTCTAAAAAGGAGAACAAAAATTGCTCCAATTAAGAAAATATTAACGCCTCAAGCTAGCACAACTTTGATCTTATTCCTTGCCAGAGAAAGAAAATTTCATCTCTTCAAAGTTTCAACCAAGCAGAACCAAGTTATTAAGGAGCGAGAAAACTCAAGTAAGAACCCTCTAGAGAGACCAAGGACAAACTGACATGTATAATGTTTTAATTGATTGCCTACATCAGAGGAATTAAAATAATAATATTTCTCTATTGGTACAACAATAGTCATATATATTAATCTGAGAACTGAAAGGCATAAAAATATGCAAAATTTGTAGTAGCTTCATTCTTTTAATTTCTCCTTTACCTTTTAGAGTTGTAATATATTTTTTCTTAACAATGTAATTTTCAACCACTTAATGTAATATTAGAAAAATATTATAAAAGAACATCATTAAATTATATCATTAACTTTTGAAAGAACACTTTATATTAATTTACAGCATTAGACTGACAGCCACAGAAACTCAGAGGTCACATTATTACCCAGCCAGACACAGTAGGAGGTTTCAAACCACCAGTGAAACACATCTCATTCCTTGCTCAGAAGCAATCTTGCCACTTAGCCATATAATTTCGTACTGACCTCACCTAAAAGTTCTGGCAATGGGTACCTCCTACAAGTGTTGAGGCAACTGTCACCTAGAGCCAACTGTGATGGTACCCAACCAAATTACAAGGCAGCCTTTCCAAAAGCAGTTAAGTCACGACAATTTTCAGGTCACTACTGCTGACTGAGCACTATGTAGTAGTACTCAGATGCCCTGAACAACTGCAAACTTTTCAGTCTTTCAAAAGAGCTGAAACTTTTCAAGTGAAAAACCAAAAAAATCAAAACCCAGAGGAAAAAAATAGTTGGCTATTGCAAGCATGAGGTAAAAATAACAGGCTGGTTTCAACCTTTTTAAGCTAGGTGTTAGTAATGAATCCATGAGGTAAACTTATTTTTGACACCTGCCTGACCATTAAGATCAGGCCAGGAAACCAAAGGCAGTTTATGGGATTCACTTATCTGCTGTCTCCTCCAAGACATTCAAACAGCAAGGGCTGTAACAAAGGCTAACAGAAACAAAGATGAATCTTGTTTAAAAAGGATCTAAGGGCACTGTGTTTTAAACAATTAAACTTAAGATGAGGAACTTCAGTAACATGCTCATGTGTGAAAAACCAGTACGTTGGTACACTTTTGAGTTCCTGGTGCTTCAACTCCGTCATATTTACGGAAAGCACCTTTAATGTGGTACAACCTGGAGTCAATGTAAAGTTAATAAATTCAAGGAAATCTCCATGGTAAGCAAGTTCAGAGTCAGAATTTGAAGTTTTTACATGATAGTTGTTTATCTCAATGTGGGCAGCAGGTCATCCTCATCTGGCTCTTCAGACACCTCTGCCCTCTCTGCTGCTACTCTTATTGCCTGTTGAGAATTCTGCACTGGTATCTTGTGGACATGAATAACTGATAAGTTTTATCACTGTTAGCTTTACATCATCATGGTGTATATTAAACTATAGAAAGGTTTTTATTTTGCCTTTTCAAATGGTTGTTTGCAATTTATTTGGAAAAAAACCTCAGTAAGGCAACGGGATAAGTAAAAGAGGAAGACACTAGTCATTCACTGGGGAAGCACAGGGTCAGATTTTTGAAAATATTTGCCACAGACAACGGAAGGGAAAAAATGTATGATTTCTTGCATTGTGAAATCATCAGTTTTGACTTACATATTATTAAATTCTTCTTGTAGACAAACTAACACTTATGGATTTAGTCATTCCATAAGCTAATCAGCACCTCATATCTTTTTATATGACTTTGAATGATATCTTAACAACTTAATACCAGCTCACACTGAAAGCCTGATTAGCAGAGAGAGGTGACAATAGCAATGATTTCTAATGTGTGTGGGACCATTACTATGCTGTTAAAATACAAAAGGAAAATATTACCTCCTACAATTTTTGCTCTTGCATTTGAGGAAAAGCAATTGCACAGATGTTTTTTATGGAATCAAGTTTGATCTTCCTTCCCTCATCTACTGTCTGTACCTGGATCAAATGAATGAAACACTTTTTACTTCCCCAGCACATGGGCTAAATTGGCATTCCATTACTATCACAAATGAGTATGTTCTGAACTTTAACTATGCACAAACAGTATGTTTTTGATCAGGAAGATACTATAAGAACAATAGCTCATACAACCTCAAAACTAATAAAGGAAAAGCTTGATATAGCTACATAGTGTAAAACATAAATTTTGCTTCCAATGGGGCCCCGATTTGACTGTTAGTTTTAAAATTGTCTTATTAGTGTTGAGAAAATAATGCATGTAGTGCAGGATGTTATTCTGCTTTTTAAGGAAGGTCTCCAGGCATGCTGAAGGAAATTGTTACAGAATTTAAACTGATACTATTCTGCAGACCATAAAAATACTATTACAGGGGGTTTTGATGGAACAAAAGGAATTGATTATAAGGACTTAGAAACGGAGAAGAATTAAACTGTCTTTTCCTCAGATGTTGATGATAAATGGGTCTTGATGATACCAGTATTAATAAAACTCAGTGAAGGAGACCACTTTGGCTTCTACCTTCGTTACTTAACATCCCACTGCCATAATGACAGAAAAAACAGTACCAAGATATTTATACGTACGTTTTAAATTGACTTACTTTGCATAAGTAAATAAGAATGCCTATTCTCTATTTTATAACTGATGAAAAAAATTCACAGAGCCATTGTATGACATATCCAGGAACACTACGTATGAGTCACTCATGACAAAAAGCCTGGAGTCTTTACATTGTAATGCTATCTATGTCTACTAGATTGTGATGGTACCTGTATACTTTATATTACACAGATATTGTCAATTAAATTATAGTTACATTTTTCATCCATACTCCCTCTCCATATATGATGCTTCAAGTCATTTTCACACTCCTTAAAATACAGCAGTTCTGTATCTCATGTCAGAATTTAAATGAAGTATGAGTATATGTAACAATACAATTACAGTGAATCCTCTCTGTATCGCGACTTCTCCTTCACGACCTCGCCCATTTGCGAAGCAATTTTTTCGCAAATATGATTTAGTGGTCCGCGAGCCCAGCTGCCTGATGCATGCGCAGTTTGACTCTCCTCTGCCGAGAGGTGGTGCCGCAGTGCCTGTGGGGCGGGACTCACCCCTCCCTGTAGGGAGGGGGGCTAGCAATGGCAGCACCGTACCCCCGGTCCCTGAACCGGAAAACTTGCCCCACGAAAGAGAGGCAAGCTGTGTGCTGGGAGGGCGGCAGTCCCACGGCGGTGGGCGGCTCCTCCCGCACATGCCGGTGGCGGGTGGCCTCCCCCGCGTGCGCGATTTACTGCAGCTCGCAGTGGCGTTTAGAGCCCTGACTCGGTCCCTGCCCCGGTCCTGTGTGCTCCACTGAGATTCAGCGCAGCACCACCACAAGACATGCCATTCCTTGTTACTCAAAGCCCGGGCAGCGCTGCCTCTGCCGGGACTAGTGGATGTTAAAGGGAAAGAAACCCCCATACCAACGCCCCGACCCCGCCATAAGTGCATGGGGTGTTGCAGTGTTGCAAAGTTAAGGTTTTTCCAGGCTCCAGGAATGCTGACCAGAGCTCATGCACACCCCTTACCCACCGCAGAGGTGGGGTGAGCACGCGCGGGCTGGCACAGGTCCCACGGGGTCGGTGTGAGCACCGGGGCTGGGCTGGGCTGGGAGGCTGGGGGGGGAGCGGCGCGGGGTTTGGGCTGCGAGTACACACGGTCACAGCAGCCACGCAGAAACGGTTCCCTTTGCTCGCCTGTGCCAAGACAGACTACAGGAAGGAGCAAAGAATTGTCCACAGCGCTTCGGAGTTCTGGGGGGTGGAGCAATGGGCGTGGCCTGCATGCATATTAATGACCTGCAGTTCTTTGCGAGATTAATATTTCGTGAGGCCTTTGGCCTGTCCCTTTCCTCACGATGGAGGACGTGTAACTGTAATAGAAGTATTCCCAATGAATGGGGCTTTGAAAAACAATGTGAAGCCTTGATGAGAATGATTCTGCACTTGAGGCCTGCAATCACTAGGGCTTTCCATCATGCTTTCCTAAAGAGAATTGAAAGGCCTAATGGAAGGAGAAAGAGAGAAACTACAATTTTGAAGCTTCATTTTTATTCAAGATGTAGCACATGGGCATCCAGAGGCAGCCTAGGAAATACAAGTTACAGTCAGAAATGAAGCCTGATTTAGTAGTGTCCTAGGGTGACTCAGTTGTGTACATACATTCCATATCTTTGTGCTTCAGCTTCAGTCTATGAAGGAATTTTGTTGTGGATACTGGTCCTTAGTGACCAAGGTCATTTTCTCTCTATATCTGGAAGAGGAAAAAAACCCCAAAAAACAGAAGCAGTGGCTTGAGGAGAAAATTTCCAGCAATACTGAGGTCACAGCTGCAGAGGCTTGGAGCTCATTAACAGTCTCTCCCACAGCAGCAATATATAAGGCTGGAGAAGGGATCCTCTGAAGAGTGTGTTACAGCCTTAGGAGAGTTTTGTGTGGTTTTTCCTTGGACATGACTTTGCTGCACTCCAGCCTCCAGGGAGAGGGCCTGCAATTCCTACCCTACTGCCCCCTTCCCCTCGCCCTGGGGTTCTTCCTGCTGTTCCCTCGAGTGCCTCCAGTCAGTGCCCTGAGCTCCAGCTACTCTCTCAGCACCTGAGAAGTTTCTTCTGGGACTATCTTTTGTGGAATTTGACTGAGTCCTGCAGGGGTTTTCACAATGCAGGACTATAGGATATCTTGAATTTCCCCTCAGGATTGTTTACATCACAGGACTTGTGGGATATCTCAGGTTTTTCTCTTGCTGTTTAAAACTATTGTATCTTCACTTCTGTGTTTACCAAAGTAAATAGTTTATATTTTCCACACTTTCATTTGCTTTTTCTGGGTGAGGGGGAGAGGGGGTTTTTTGTTTGGTTTTGGGTTTGTTGTTGGTTTGGGGTTTTTTTTGCTCAGCCTCAATTTGCCTCAAACTTTGTCAAGCAGCTAAATCAATTTGTGCTTTCCAAGGTTCTGCATAGCACCTGACATTGGGGCTTCTCTCCTGACTCATGTCCTTCAGAACTTTAGCAATAAAAATAGCAAGTCTGTATGAAAAAGGGCCCCAAAAGAAAAAGCAAACTGCAAGCTTGTATCTTATATTAAAACTTTTGTACTTTTTGCTCATGCAGCAAATATCCAGGCATATTTATTTACTTTGGACAAGATGAAAGGTCACTCATTATGTGCATAATAATCTAATCCCAATTGTAATTATACTGCAGGAATAAAAAAACCTTCATTTGAAGGTTAACTAGATTCAAAATAACCTACTTCTCATCAGGGTGTTGCATTTATTTCAATTAAGTCAATCCACTTAACAAGGATTTAATTAAAAACAAGTTAGCAAGTCAGAAGAAGTATTTGAAGTGCAATTAATAAATATTTAAAATAAGTAAGATGTATTTAAATCAAATATATTATTATAAATGCACTAGCCTATTACTTCTTTGCTCATGCTTGCTGCCAGTTAACAACAGGAAGGACTCCACCCTGGGAATCCTGGCATGCAGCTCATCCTTGCAAAAGTAAATGAACACAGTTTCCAGGAGGTGTAATATTGAACTTTCAACGAATGAGGTGGAGAAATGAGTATCTATTTCCATTTCTTTTACTAGAGGGAGAATGTGAGGTTTGCCCACACTTTCTTTGCTTTATTGTAACTGTTGCTGTTGGTACGAAATAGCTTTCCAAGGCAGTAAACACAATTTAAACTGCCTTTACACCAAACCAACATATTTCTGTATAGTTTCTTTCCTTGGAAGCCCTCTGGAAGTTAGTGGAGAGGGGAGTAAAGCAGCAACAAATAAAACCAGGCAACCATCAATACAAAGAGGCTAGCATTCATGACAACAATGCAACCTCCCAAAAAGCATAAGTAATTTATATCAGACAGGTTTCCATTTTGTACCTTTCTCTTGTCTTTTGGACAACTATGTATCTCACCCCTGACTTTGGACTAAGAACAATAGTGTGTAGACCTCTGCTGCCCACGGTGTCCCTCAGTACTTCCCAGGGATCTCTATCCTATGTAATTCCATTATATTTTCCTCATTGTATCTGACATTCCTGGGGAAGAAGAGGGGAAAAGAAAAGCAACACTCCTCACCTTAAATTTCCCAACAACCCACAAATAAGATCCCTGCTCTCCTTAAGCCATCCTTAAAAATGCTTCATTCTGTTGTCACCAGAGAAGATCAATTTAATACATTACAACATATTTAACTATATTTCAAATAAACATATTTGGAAATTAAGTGCATATACATATATACCCAAATGAAAGGTTTTGTCTAAGTCATTGTTTATAATGGACTGAGCACATTATCTTTCATGTCTCTGACACATTGAGAACAGAAGCACAGGGATTAAGACAAGAATGATCAAAAGTGTCAGCTAATTTTGAGAAACCAAATTTGAGAAGCCTATGCCTGATCTTTCAGATTACTTCATGGTTTTTTGCACTTTTCACCTTCAAACCATAGTTCCTATTAAACTGGACCCAGCTACAGATGTAAGTTCTCCCAATTTAAGTTAATCAACTTGCAATTCTTGGTTATGAAGCCCTTGTAAAATAAGCAATACCAAGTAAGGGGTTATGCTTGAGAATCTTTAGTTCTACATCATTTTTCCAGCACCATGAGGGCATCTCGAATAGGGACAAAGCTGAAATCCAATTAGCCGTGTCAAAAACACAGTCCTCTTGGAGTTCTCTACTTCATTTACTGAGTTGCTGCCTCTATATACAGTCCTAAAGTAAATCTACCTCAAACATTGAACCAGCATTTAGTTTTGAGGTTTTAATTTTGGATACTCTATTGCCTCCTCACCATATGCACCCACGCCCCTGTGTGTAATCTGCCCAGTTCGATCCAGTTTTTTTCATCAGCTTCCCTTAAGATTTCGTGAAAAAACTTAATCCATTTCTTCAGAAAATACTAGATGGGACGTGTTCTTTGAGAGCTCTAAAATTTACAGATGACTCCCTTCAAATAAGTGATCTGCAGTAGAGAAAGAGCAAAACCAGGATTCTTTAATGATACTGGTATTGCATCATTCAGGTGACAATATGCAGAGAGCAAGACCTCTCTATTACTAATATCACCCAATTATTTCTTATCCCTTTTCATCCTGATGACTTTGCAACCAAGCTGTTGTAAATCAGCAGCTGAAACTTATGCATGAAACCTTTCTATTTCAGCTTTACTGAGGATACCTTGTTGGAAGTATTTTGAAAAAAACTGCTGATATGCAAGAAATTGCTCATATCTCTTAAAAATATCTGGTTATATATGGTGAACCTCTAGACATTAGTTTGTATGAAAACCACTAAACTCCAGTGAATTTTTCAAGGATTTAAGCAGCATACTCCAGAAAAGTGCATCTCAATATCACTTGTCTCATGATAATGGCAATTTCTATAAGAAAATGTTTTTCTCTTTTGTCATAACTTTGAATATTTGGTATCTTTGGTCTGTCTATAAGTATACGTGTCCAGAAAACCTGGGAGGTTATCAGAGACAAGGAGGAAAATAATTGTACATATTCCTTGTCAAAAATACTAGCAAATCTGGTACTGATGCTTCCACATCCTCTGTGATATCTTGATTTCTCTATTCCCCCCTCTGCCCTACCCAGCTGAACAAAACAAACCAAATGGAGGATCCAATGCTAATGTGCTATACAGAGGGAATTCTGCTCTTCCTGAGAAGAAAAAGAGAATGCAGAACACCTTCTGTTCCCTTGTTAAACTTAATGATCTGGATAGAAATGGTATTTCTGTTTGACTTCTTCCGTGCCTTGTAGCAGAAAGGAACATATTGCTTTGAATAAGACAGACATAAAGCAATCAAAGATGTTTGGATGCAGTACAGAATATGATTATTTTTCCTTTACTGGTCTGACTCAATTTATTGCTGCCCACCATGTCTTGTTTTATGAAGCAGGACTGGAGAAAAAACAGCCTCATTCTTTAGCTGAGATAGTATGCACTAGTTTGTCAGCCAGTTTCCCCTCTCATCTCAGATATTGCTCAAAACCACAATGTAATACAGAGTAGTTCAGTACGACCATGTGCATAGTGAATGATGTAGAATGTTTATTTGACTTATCTATGAAAGCCACCAGATTTCTACAGGAATATTATCTGATATTTAAGGTGGCTGGTTTTGTGTCTTCCCTCAGACTCCATGCAGGTGTCATTCCTTTTATTTTGAAGCAACTTGAAACAAGCAATGGTGATTAATGAGTAGCAGAAAGAGAATGGATTCTTTGGTGAATTGAATCCATTTTGGGTTAGTGTTCCCCTCAAATATAGTTTGAAGAGATGATACAAAACAAAGCTTTGTCTCTCATTCAGAGATAATTAAAGATAACCCCAGTACCATGTTACTGAAAGTTCTCAACATCCAGATCATCAACATCCATGGAAGCTCTCTGAAGTGCAACATCTTTAGCTGACCTAACACTCTGCTCATTCTGCTGAATTAAAATAGCAGAGCTTGTTTTAAGGATGTTCTCACGGCTTTCCCCTAAATCTGTAGCTCACCAGTCTCAGTGGAAAAAGGCACAAATATGAGGTAAAATCGTTTCAGTAAAATGCTATGAGATAATAAGGAGACTTCTAGCAAAGCATGAAAATATATTCTTCTTAGGATCTCCTTAAAAATAGTCCCAACATGAGTAAAGAAGATATTTTTTTTCTGCAAAAAGGATGAAAACAAAATCATAGAAGGGATATTATGATTTTTGTCTAACTATTTTCTTCTTCTCTCTGAAAATATTTTTTCTAATCTAATATTTAAAATTTGCAGTGAGGAAGATGGCAAAGATAGTGTGTCCTCTTTTTGGCAATACCTTACAGAATAACAGATTTTTACTACACTTTGCAATTAATTTTAAAAAATTAATTAATTAAAAATTAATTTTTAAAAAATTAAATCTAAAATAAAACTGTTCCCCACAGACATATTTCTAGACTTCTATCAACTGTTCCTGCCATCAAAAATACCTTCTTCAAGCATTGCTGAAAAGTGCAGTGTCCACAATTGGCAGTACATCTGAGACTTGAATGACATGCATTTTGTTGTGTAGACCAGTTACCTCCCCACATTTAACAGAAGAGTAACGCTGGCCTCTTTTATAACTGTGCCACATTTCCAGATTCCATTTAGCTTGAGGTCCAGACAAATAGGCTATTCCAGGTGCACAGCAAGTCATTCCTCATGATGCGTTTGCAAATCTTATGTTTTCTGAGATAACTTCATGTTTGTATTAAATTTGGATCAAATTTCATCTTGTTGCCATTCTAACAGATCAACTCATGACCAGGAACCATGACGTATCATCCAACTGCCGCACCCCCCCGTGTGCTGTGGCATCTGGGAAGGTGACTTCCCTCCTTGTTTCCCACTGATGATTATGGAACACTGAAGTCTCTGTGCCTGATGGAGTGCAGAACTATTCCCTTTAAATTACCATGTGAAATAAACCATTCTAACAGAGCAAAAGCAGTACTGGTCTCACATCTATATTTGGCAGTTGAAGCTGACTAAACATGAAGGGAATCACTGCAGCAGTTCCAGGGAGATAGTAAGAGCTGCACACTGCCTGAGAATATCAGGTACTGGAAGACAAATTTCTTTTCAAGGTTTCCCAAGGCACGGGAATACTTAGAAAAAGTTGTATAGACACTGCATGTTTGGACCTCAGGTATCTCTAGGCTAACAGAATCAATTTACAGATGCTTTCAGGTGAAAATGTGATTTTAAAAAAAAGTCAGCTAAGTAATTTTATATAAAACTGTGTCTCAACAGGAAGGAAAAACAAATTCATCAATCATTCGCTCACTACTTCTCATTTTCACTTAGTCTCAAAATGAGAAGGATGTCACTGACAAGTGCACCATAACCACCCATTATATTTGACACTGAGATCATTTACTGTGTATTAAAAAGAATTGTTCTGGCACTTATATACAATGGTGTCAACCTTAATTGCTAAGATGCACTGAACAGTTCTTCTAAACATAGCAATAATTTACATTTTAAAAGCAAATCAAAGACACTAAAAGGTAGAAACACTCTGTTGTGCTGTATGAGGCCCTTGGTCCTACAGCTGCAAACCAGGAAAAGTGCAGAAGTAAAGAAGCACAGTGCTAAATACTCAGAGTCAAAAACCACCAAACTCAAAAGTGTAAGTTGTATCCCAAAATATTGCAACAAAATGCTTGGAAGCAAAAGGATTTTACAGGCTAAAATTGGTGTATACAAATATGCCACAGTTACTACATGATACCCTCAAAGGCAAAATAAAGGAGACACCAAACAGCATTAAAACAAGCTTGCAACAACATCTAAACACTGACAAATGCAAGGATTACTTCAATGAAATTCACAAGAGACAATGTTCAGTATAGTACATGCTATGTATTTATTATTTTTATCAACGAATTAGATGATGAAATAAGGAGTATGTTTTATTAAATTCCGAGATCACACTAAGCTGAGAGGGATTACAAGCATTTTGGAGGCCATGAACATAATGCAAAAGGCACTCAAGCTGCAGCTCTCTTACGAATGCATGTAACGCTAATACAGGAGAACTAATGTGCACAAATTCAGCACAGAAATTCAGCAAAGGTTTGATTGTTGGAGTTGCCACAAAACCTGAGGGCTACAATTTAGTGCAAAATGAATGTACATCAACTGTGACCATACTGTCAAGGGAAAATCCAGTCAGTCATGCCACTGGGATGTATGATATGCATAGGGGACACAAAGCAAATGTCTACTGTTCTCCTGAGATCTTCAGACACACTAGCAGTCTCTCTTTGGAAATTTCAGTGCAGAATTCAGTGGGACTGGGCTGACCTTGGTCAGACATTAAAGGAAGCTCCCTCTAATTGATCAAAAGCTCCAGGTGATCAAACCCGAATCACACATGGATTGGGTAATTCTTGCAACTCTTGCCAAGATTCCTATTAAACACAGCTAACTGGTAAAATTGGGGAAAACATATCTGGACAGCATAAACAGCTAAACAAGCCACTCTTTTAGTTTGGATAAGACACCCTAAAAGAATTCCCCAGCTTACATCCTTGATGGAAAAATAGTTTGGACTAAAAGAATAATGAGAAGGGATTGAGTTTTCTTGTTGTTGTTGTTTGTTTTGGGGGCTTTTGTTTATTTTTTTAAAGGCTCCAGGTGGATTGATCCACATAACTACTGAATATCCTTTCTAAAAGAACTTAAACCCTTTAGAGGTTGAAAAGAAATGTGGCTGAGAACAGCAAGAGTGGAAATGAACAGATGGGGAGATAAGAGCAGACTGGATGATGAAGAAAAGCAGCAGACAGCGTAAGCAAGAACAACTGACAGGAAAGGCAGCTAGCGGGAGCAGAAGAAATGGTCCTTGCTGGCAAGGAATGGCTGGAGGTTGAGTGTAGTGAACATCAAGGTCGAAAGCATTGCTCCAGCGAGGTGTACTGATGTAACCTTAAGCTACGCCAGGTGAAGTTTAGACTGAATGTTAGGAAGAGTTTTTCACAGAGAGAGTGATCTCTCATTGGAATGGTCTGCCCAGGGTGGTGGAGTCACCATCCCTGGAGGTGTTTAAGAGAAGACTCGATGAGGAGCTCAGTGACATGGTCTAGTTGTTGGGGAGTTGGACTAGATGATCCTGAGGGTCCCTTCCAACTCGGAATAACCTGTGAACCTGTGAACCAATCCAGGGCTAAACAAAGTGTCTCAATACCTGTTTCAGCAGCAAGATAAAGCCTGTCCCTAGATGGACTCTTTTTACTGAAGATTCTCCAAACTGGTTTATGCTGCCATCTGTGGTGTCTGTCATTCAGCATCAGGGAAAACAGCTATCAAACCTCTTAGGTCATGCTGCACTGCAGTCAAGCCCTTGGTGCCCAAAGTACGCATGGTAGGGTTGGTTTGCACAGGAGTGTTGCATCTCAGATGCCCAGGATGATTCATCTGAGAAGGCAAACAACTGTGCGGAGCAAAAGCAGGTGGTCTCTCTCATGCCAGGCATGTGTAATGGAGATGAGGTTTGTAGGTGTGCCAGGATTAATCAGGTATGGTCTGCAAGGGATCTTGATAAACAGTTTGAAAAACTGCTAGATTGCTCTCTCCTATGAGAAATGAACACTTACTCAGAAATCTTTTTAACCGCACTCACGGACAAATAAAAGCAGCACTAATCTGTGATGTAATTCAAATGTGATTCATGACTGGACACATGGAGGTTTGTGATGTTCTGGCGCAGACTCAGACTACAACTTGGGATTTTTTGTCATTTGGAATTTTGCCATGCTGTCCTATTCCTCGTTATAACATATTACTGTCTCTTTGTGCATGACCAGTTTCAGGTCACACAAATTAACCATATAGTTTAAACTCAACATACTTAAAGGTAGTACAAAAACTTTCACACTACCATCATATCACAGTTTATTGGCACTTCCTATTGGCATGTGTTATGACTAATATCTGCCTTGAAGTATTTTTCTTCTCAAACTCTTCCCCAAAGAATTCTGCATTAAGAGTATAATTTGTTTTGGCAAGTGATACTACAGTAATCCCTCAGATTTCGCGGTGGTTTGGGATGGGTGCAGCAGAGGCATACTCTGTGCATGTGCGGCCATCCGCTGCTCCCATGACATGGAAAAACACCACAAAGAATTGAGGGAAGTCTTTGACCTCTTAGAGGGGATAAAAGACACATGAAGAGGTGAAGCCACAAAATCTGAGGCGTGAAGAGGTGAGGGGTTACTGTATCTCATTTTAATTTAAAGAGCAAACAAAGTTAATGGGTTCTTACTGTACTTTTGAAGGCATATCCTCCTTCTTCTTGATGGAAAACGTAATGAGTCTTACATTGCTCACTTGAAACACAAAGTAGAACTTCATAAAGATAAAAACACATTCTGAGATGGTTTTTTTGTTTGTTTCTTTCTTTTTTAATTCTCCTGCACGGATAAGGCTTTGGTTGGCTTTTTGTTTGGAGTATAAAAAGGAAAAAAAGTAGGAAGAATAAGGCAGCATGGACTTACTCAAGAAAAAAACCCCAAAATCACGATTTACAAGGAGGTTCGGAAACACTTGATTAGCAGAGGATAAACTAAAGAAAGAAGCTATACTTCCAGCTGTCACAGCTAGAACCACCTGGCTGGCAACTTTAAATCCTCTAATTATAATCCAGAAAAATGGGTTAGAAAAAGTTGTCTTTTCTTATTTTCATAAGGGCTTAAAAGTGATTGTCCTTGATGTATTTTCAGAAGTGCTTAGAAGTTTTTGATGCCATCTGTGCATCAATAGCAAGTATTTTATTTGTTGTTTTATGATAATGAAACAGCATAGGACTCCGTTTTATGAGAAGAAAATATGGGATGGTAAAAGTAAGACCCATAAAATAACATTTTTGTTTTTAGATAGATTAATATCATTTATATTATGATTTATCTAACATCTAGACCTGCAAGCAGAAATTGGATTACGGGTTAAATATGACACACAAGCCTACATTAGGAGCAAGGAGGAAGTTCTGTCATGTATTTCCCACAGAAATGGGGTATGTGTATATTTCAGCTAATGATCCTTGTTGCAACACTCAGTTCTGATTATTATTTCTACTTACAATGACATCTACCTTAAATAACCTGTTGGAATTAATTATCATAAATAATGAAGATGATCTATGCAAATGAAATAAAAATATAAACAAGGTTAATTTTATCTATAGAATCACAAAGACAAAAGCATATGGCACATTTTTGCAAGGAGATCTGTATGCTTTTTTAATTAAATGTATAGTTTTTTATGAATAATCTCTTAATACCTCAAAAAATTACTCTTACATAAATCCCAATGGTTCTTTATTGAGGAAAAAAACTCCAAACCTTCCAAAAAGCTCCAAACTTCCTGATTTTTTTTTCCAAATACTCCATTATTCAGGTTTACTTTTTAACTTATAACTTCCCCACAGGAAAAAAACCCCAACAACCCAAACCAATATTTTTCCCACCAGAAACTGAGGTTACATGTATGAGTGACAGCTCTCACCATAGTACCAGCAGATTTCTGAGGAAAGAACCTGTAGAAGTTTCTTGAGATCACAGAATCACAGAATCACANGAGAATCAAATAATTGTTAGTTACAAGGATGCTTGAAGCAGAAAGAGACTGTCATAGGTTGGCATTGTAATGTGTGTGGTGAATGCAGCTTTTATTTTGTATTCCATATTGCTATGTTCAGGCAGTGCTGTCTATAGCACCTTTTCTTCTTTTTTTCTTCACTTCCCTTTGAGGGAAGAGATTATTCTATCAGATTTGCTGGGGGAGGGGAAAATAATGCCAGAATCTTACTCTAAATTGCAACGGAGACCTATGGTTCTGTTTCTGTAGATCTGTGCAAATATACCTTCTGACTTAAGGATAGGAAATAGCCCTATCTCCAAGTGTATATACAGCATATAAGTATACTTTAAACACTTAAACCCCAGTATTTCCCCCTAAAAAATACAGTGCGAAATGGCACTAAAATATCTGTGATTTTTTTTTAAATATCAGGCATACCTAAATGTTTGCTCAGAAATTAATACCTGGAAAAGTCAGAAAGAGACAAAAGCCTTTTGAAATGCTTAAAGTACAAAAATTTCACATACTTGGATCACTTTCTGAAGTCAATAATTGCTAATAGGTTTTCTTTCCTATTAATACTTGAGTGTGAATGCTTAAATGTTATAGTTATTTACATCTCCCTTTGCTTCTTGTTATTCTTGTTATTACTATGACTATACAAGTCTGAAAGCACATGATCATTCAGTAGGAAAATAATGAAATGTGTTTTGCTAGAAGTTTGTTATCTACGTAGAAACTACATAGCAATGTCTGAAATTTTTCCAAGTCTTTTATTTTTTGAAGAAAATATGGATTCAACTGACTTAAAAGGTTCTATGACAACTAATGGATTTTGTTGAATGTAGATGCAAAATCAACTATTTCTAAGTCAAAATATTTCCTTTCAAAAGCATCAAAGCAAACAGCAAAGACTTTGCTGTTTTAACTTATTACTTGAAGGTTGAGTAAAGAATATTTGAGATAAATGGTACCTCTTTATCCAGCTTCACTGGGGATACCAATATGCAGAATCCCTAATACCAGGGCAACAGAAAAATAGAGATAGTCTAATTTCCACTAATCTTCAAAACCAAAATACATAATATGTATCAGCAATTAATTAATTTCATTCAAATGACAAATATATGGTATAGATTATTATATTTGCCTCAGTTTCACAAGCATTTTTTTCAGTAAGATGAAGTAGGTTAGCCTCCACCAAAATGCAATATTTGGTAAGGTCACAGGGTGACATAAAAAAGGAGTCAGCAATTGAACCAAATGCAAAAATACATATCATGGTGTCTTTTTCTTCCATGATGACATACTCAGGTGTAAGTGAGTTTAAACCCCCCAAATTTTATAGAACATTTAATTTTCTGTTATCCAGAACAACAGAAAATGTCATCCTAAGTACAGACAATGTCACAGTCAGTTGAACTTTAAATCCCGACTACTATCATATAGGAAGTAAGTTCTAAAAGATAATTTTTAGTGAATGCACTCTGATTAGAAGAAATAGGGCGGAAAAGAAGGATGAAATAGAATGCTTGAGTGATCATCCTGTGCTGGAGAGTGGTTATCGAAAACACATAAAAATTCATGACCTATCTATCATAAATCCTTTTTTCACTGCTGACCATAATATTGATTTACAGGAGTAATCTCAGATAGTTCAAGTCTAGAACTGAACTCTAACAACAAAGTGAACTGATGAAGTATGTTTCACATTTGAACCTTTTAATTACAAGAATTTGTTCAATCTTGTAATAATATTCCACTCTCTCTGTCAAAAGGCAGAAAATGATTCTGAGGGGGGCAGGGAAGGAAAAGCAAAAAAGCAGCAGATACTAAAAGCATAAGCAGAGCGACAGTTTCAAATTCTTAAGCTGACACATTATTTTCACAATTCATTTTTAATCAATACAATCTACACATTCTTTCTAAGCTTCCAGCCATATGTACAGCAAAGCAAACTACATACTGGGGTCAGCAAAAGAAACTCAGGATGCAGTTTTTCAACCCTGCCACATAGTTAAGTTTACTGATACATATTAATAGAAAGATGATAGAAAATTATTTTGTAATGCAAAAATTTCTAAATAATGCTAACTACATTAACTTTAAACTATTCCACTTCCAGCTGATTCTACTTGCCAGAGTACAGAGGATTACATGAACTACAAGGTTCTGATGCTCCTTCAAATTGGCCTCCTTCTCCAAGCCTCTGAAAACATCTATAAAGAAGCTGCAGAGAATTGCTGAAGTAATACTACAATATTACAGAAAGTTTTCCCTCAAAACTTCGCCCCAAAACCAAAGGCAAAACCCTCTAACTTGCCACACACAGAAAGGATGAACTGCCAACCCATTACTGGTAACTTCCTACAAGAGTATAGCTAAAATATAGGAGCATTCAAGGCATTGTCCTCAGAGAACCACATTCACTTACATATTTAACATACCTCACAGCCACCAATCCACTAGGAAAAAACCCTCCATTAAGAATGCATGAATAATGAAACAAGAACTAAATCTGCAGCAGCTGTGACAGTTACAGCATTCTCATAATAAAGCAGGTGTCAGCAAAAAGGTACTGCTGAAAGTTTAGGCAAATCACAGAATCACAGAATATTCTGAGTTGGAAGGGACCCACAAGGATAATTGAGTTCAACTCTTAAGTGAATGCCCATACAGTGCTTGAACCCACAATTCTGGTGCTAATGTCAGGGTCATGTCATCATAATTTCTTTTTTTTTTTTTTTTTTTTTAATATATAATAACCTAACTCCCTATCCCATCATCCCATTATCTAGACCATGTCACTGAGTTGTCTTTAATAGTGAGGTCAGTTGTTCTCTGGACACCCAGCTCTCTGAAGTGGAAGACAGGGAGCAAAATGAAGTCCCCATAACTCAAGGGAAAATAGGCACTGACTTATTACACCACACAGACATACTTGGGGCTGGATAGGATCCACCCAGGAGTAGTGAGGGAGCTGTTGGAAGGGCTCACCAAGGTCTTATGAGGAGCAGCTGATGGAGCTGGGGCTGTTTTGCCAGGACAAGAGGCTCAGAGGAAACCTGAGGTTGTAGCCAGGTAGAAGTCAGTCTCTTTTCTTAAGTAGCAAGCAATATCACAAGAGGAAAGGGCCTCAAGATGCACTAGGGGAAGTTTAGATTGGATATTTGGAAAATCTGATTCACTGAAAGGGTAGTCAGACATTGGAAGAGGCTGTCTAGGGCAGTAGTGGAGTCACTGTCCCTGGAGACATGTAGATGTGGGGCTTAGGGATAGAGTTGAGTGGTAGACTTGGAAATGCGGGGTTAACGGCTGGACTCAATGATCTTAGAGGTCTTTTCCAACCTAAAGTATTCCATGATTCTATCCTGAGAACAATGGATAATTACTTTTTTCAGATGACTCAGAGAGTTATAGCAGCACAGTGACCAGTTGTGCACATTCCCACTCTGACATTTGAAAAGTAAAGACATGTTGTGCAACATATTGCTTTGACTAAACAAGGCTACAGATCTCCATCCAAGTATCTCCTATCCCTTAGCCCAAAACCCTAACTGCCCAACTGTGGCAATAGATCCAGAAACTAATTTAAAAAGTAGAAGTAACATAAAAACAGAAACCAATTGCGTCTGTAATTATTAATGAGTTATTTGTAAGGAAATAATATATAGACACATCTATATATGCATGTTTAAATGTAACACATAGTATATATAAATTCACAAGAGTACAAATTTAATTTTGGGAAAGATACATAGTAATAAGAAAGCAACCCACAGATTATCTTCATTTGATAATATGTATGATTTTATCCTATTAGAATGAATGCTATGTCCTATTTAGTCCAGTTTCTGGTACATTGTAAAATAGTTTCTGCACAGTCATCTTGTGAAATTACTCCACATGAAAAACGTACTACCAACCCCATGAAGCACTTGTATAAAAAAATCCTATACTGCAATCTAATTCAGTCAAAGGTACACTAACAAAAAAGAAAAATGAAAGCACAGAGAAATCATGCAACAAGTCCAAAGCTACACAGCAGAGACTGAGGCAGAATAGAAAGTACGAGATCAGAATTTCCACAAACCCTATAAAGTGACCCCTCACTACTTTGTGGTTCACCTTTCATGGCTTCAATACAATGCTGGGGTTTTTTTCTCAAAGACATTTTCCAGCTCCCTCCTTGTTCGTGTTTTTTCCCCTGGTCACGTGCCCATCAGACAGTCACACATGCTCAGTGCGAGCCTCTGCTGCAGTGATGGTGGGACCCGCCTGCCCCACAGGGTGGGGGGCAACACCAGCAGGTGCTGCTCGCTCAATAGGGGGGCTGCCTCAAGTCCACTTACGAAAGCGTTGGAAAGACTAATAAAATGGTGCCACACATGTCCCACTGCCGGCCACTGCCCACCCCTCCTCGGCACATGGCATGAGGTGTGGCGGGGAAAGCGTCCCTGCACTCACCACAGCTGAGGGGGCAGGGGGGTGGGCAGGGCGGTGGGCAGGGCTTCGTTTACACATGTATCTTCTGCTACTTCACAGAATTCAGCTATTGCAGGATCTTTCTGGAACTGACCTCCCATGATATTTGTGGGATTTCTGTATTAAATTTTCTTTCAAACTATACTGAGAAAGCTCATCTCCACCCAGTGTTCAAGATATCAAAATATACCTGCTCAGTAAATGTATGGAGCAAGTGTTTTCACTCCATGCAGCCAAAGAATCCAATGTACTCAAAAAGAGAATTCACAAATAAATTTTTACAGGTGAATATTGTGTGTGGGGGGTGTATTTTGTTTGGAGGGGGTTTTTGTGTGGTGGTATTTTGTTTCGGTTTTAAAATAACATTTTTCTCTAAGCCTAATCCAAAATTTTGGTCTTGAAGATGTGAACACAGTTTCAAAATACAATAGAAAAACCAGCCTTTTGTTTAAAGTTTCACTTTCAAAAAAGAGCTTTACAGTACAAAAACCTCTACATGATACAAAGGTAGCTATGATGCTAGCATATTTATAACAATGTTTTGTTCATGTGTTTCTGTCACTAATAATTGAATCAGCTACATGGTACTTAATTTTTTTCCACTGCTAGTTGTGTTATGAGAAAGATGATGCATATTGCTTTCTTATTGCAGTAAAAAAAAAATAAATACATATACATATTACCTGTCTGTTCTCCCACGAGTAACAAATTCAGTGAGTATGAGATATGATGTGTGGCTACTTTTCCACAGAAGTGTCATTCATATGGAGTACTTCTTTCATTGTACATATCCCAGAGACTTCTGTATTTTCCAAAACTGCACCCACATCTGTAGATCCAATGTGCTGAAGTATATTTCTTAACTGTCTTGGTTAAAACAAATCTTTTATGATAACCATAGTTAAAGGAAATGAGCCTGTTCTGGACCTAAATATTTCCATTCCTAAACAGTGGAGGTTTTAAACTGCTTTGCTAATAATGAAGCTACCATTAGAATGCCATACTTATGCCCCCTCTTCCTTTTGGCTGTCATCTGAACATTTAATTCTTAATTTCCATAAATTTTAAAAAAATCCCTCATATGCCACATTAAGAAATAAATTTAAGTTCCTCCTCAGATCAAATGAAGATTGCAATAGAAAACCTTTAAAGCTTTTTTGGCAAAGCAGCTTGCCAATGGCTGCGGATGATGACAATTCCAGTGTCACATGAAAAAGCAGAGCATTGTATTGACAGCTTCATGATAGTGTTTGCATGTTACTAAACTACCTACAAAGAAAACTGTTACCTGTGGAAAAAAAGGAAGTAAATGACTGTCTTAGGTTAGCATTATGATATGTGTAGTAAATGCATCTTAGTATCTTTGTATTCCACATTGCTGTTTGAAAACAGCATTGTCTGTAGCGCCCCTTTCCCCCCTGCACTAAGATGGCAAATCCCTGAAAGGAATTTGAGGCATTTCAACAGCCAGAGAAGGAGGCAGTTCACAGGTTCACAAGTTATTCTGAGTTGGAAGGGACCCACAGGATCATCTAGTCTAACTCCCAAGCGAACGCCCATCCAGGGATCAGGCCCACAACCGTGGAACCACGGGCACCATGCTCCATGCCTAACACTGATCCTTGTGGGACTCCACTAGTGTCTGGCTGCCAGCTGGATGTGGCACCATTCACCAACACTCTCTGAACTCATCCATCCAACCAATTCCTAACCCAACATAAAATTCTTCTACCCAGGCCATGCTCTGTGAGTTTCTCCTGAAGTTTACCATGAGAAACCATGGCAAAGGCTTTGCTAAGATCAAAGTACACAACATCCACAGCCTTTTTTTCGTTAACCAGGCGAGTCATCAGATCATAAAAGGAGATCAGGTTGGTCAGGCAAGACCTACCTCTCCTAAATCCATGCTGACTAGGTCTAATGCCATGGTCATTTTGCAGTTGCTGCATAATAGCACACAGGACTATCTG
The DNA here is from genome assembly GCA_013390025.1 of Pitta sordida. Lineage (NCBI taxonomy): Eukaryota > Metazoa > Chordata > Aves > Passeriformes > Pittidae > Pitta > Pitta sordida. The sequence goes on from WEKX01011417.1 coordinate 84,697, forward strand.
TTCCATGACTTTGCCCGGGACCGAGGTCAGGCTGACAGGTCTGTAAATACTCGGATCACCTTTCCCGCCCTTTTTGTAGGTGGGTGTCACATTAGCCAATTTCTAGTCTTGTGGTACATCACCAGTAAGCCAGGACTCTTCTGGGGGAACGGGACAAGCAGTAGCACAACAGCCCGGTGGAGGTGAATTGCAGCTCCTTTTCTTGAGACTCTGAGGAACTGAACTTATCTCACATAGGTACATCTGAACTGAAACAAAGAATCTCAGCTATTTGCATCAGAAGGCTCCACATCTAGCCAGGAACAAGGTTTTGGCCCTCCCTTCCCTTCCCCCCGCTCCAGGGTAGGAAAATATCGGAATATCGGACAGTGTCAGACTGAAAACCACAGGGGCTTTTTCTCTCTCTCTTGCTGTTCCTTAACTCTCTGGAGGAGAGTTTTTAGTTATACATTCGCATACTTCAGTTAATAAATCATTTTTTTACATTTTCTTCTTCACTTCCCTTTGAGGAGAGAAATCAATTTAATTG
>WEKX01011417.1:88951-100061 GCA_013390025.1 Pitta sordida
GATCCTTTCAGGAAAAGCATCTGTGATGAGATACCTAGTACATTTTGCTCTCTAGTTATAATTATTTGAGGATGGAGAGAGGAAAATAAAGCCTCATTTCACAGTGATTTTCAGGACTTTGGCAATTTCATGTTTACTGAGAACCCCTGAGCAGACAACTTGTATCAAGTCTAGAGCTTATCGCATAGTTTTTGTAAAACAATGTCTAAAAGAAAACACAGACAGCTATCAGCAACTTGTTTAAAATTTCAGCAAGCGTTACAAAAACGAAATAAAAAACTGCTGCAATTTCTTTTCCCTCGCAAACTAAACTTTTTCATTCAACTCTCAATGGTCACACATTACTGGCAAGACATTTTTTAGATTCTCTACAGCTATCTTGATTTAGTGGCTTCTCAAACTGAAAGCTTAATGTTTGCCACTGTTGTATCCTTGTTTATTCTACTCAGTCACTAAGGTATGCCAGACCCACATCTTAGGGCAAGTCTGCAACCTCCATGGGGACTAGCTTAAAGATGTGAAGAGAAAGTTTTCCTACCCTGTTCACAGGTTCACAGGTTATTCCGAGTTGGAAGGGACCCANTGTGCTCCACAGAGCAGAAAATTAAGTTCGACAGATTTAAAGGAGGTTCTCATAATTTACTGTAATTCATATACATCATTATATATATGGCTTTAAAATCTCATCTGTAACTTCCAAAGAACTGTGACTGAGTCAGTGGGGTTATTTTATAACATAATAGAAAAAAAACCCACCCAAACCCAGGTGGATGGCACCAGGGTTGTGGGTTTGATCCCTGTATGGGCATTCACTTGGGAGTTGTACTCAATGAATCTTGTGGGTCCCTTCCAACTCGGAATATTCTCTGATTCTTCAGGTAGGCACCAATGAAGAAAGGGCATGGAAGTCCAATGGACTACAAGGATGTTGTGAGACTACGTGGGAAGAAAATTAGAAGTGCCAAAGCCTACCTAGAACTTCATCTGATTATTGTTGTAAAAGCCAAAAAAAATAGTTCCTACAAATACATAAGCAAAAAAAAAAAAAAGGAAGGCAAAGGAGAACCTCCATCCTTTATGGGATGCAAGGAGAAACACAGTGACAAAGAATGATCTGAAAGATAAGGACAGGGAGAAGAATGAAGCCTCCATAAACCATGGGGAAATCATCAGGGATCTGCTTCACCACCAGAGGAGATCGTATTATTCTCCACAACTATGTGAAAGAAAATTGTAGAGAGGAAGGTGTTACTCTCTTCTCCCATGTAACAATTTGTATCAGGGGATGTTAGTTTGGCTATTAGGAAAATTTTATTCACTGAAGAGGTGTTCTGGCATTGGAATAGGCTACTCAGGGCAGTAGTGGAGTCACCACCCCTGGAGATATTTAAAAGATGGGTAGAGTTGGTGCTTAGTTAATGGTTAATGAACGGATTTGGCAGTGTTAACAGCAGGATTTGATGATCATGAAGGTTTTTTCCAACCTAAATGATTTCATGATCCTGTAAACTGACCACTGTCTCTTAATCGACCCAAAGAAATTACATACGAAACTGAATTTTACACTAGCGACCACAATAGTAATCCTTAAAGAAACCTAAAACATATATTAAATATAGACTTAAATTATTAACTTAAGCAAGACCTACTAATTTTAGTTCTACAGGTACCCAGTTTTTCAAGGTGCTGACATGTAAACAGCAGATGGCAGAAATTGCAATTACTAAGATATGGCTTGCAGGCTACTACCAGTGACTGCTGGCTTCTGTTGCTCTGTAAGAATCTTCATGGGGAACGGAAGAAGGCATACTGTAAATGTATTGATGAGAATTTTCCTTTTCCAGTGGGAATTTATTTCAGTTCAGGAAGAACAATGAATGTTCATTCTCACTTGTAAAATTTCAGTATCAACCATAAGTGCTGAATCCAGTCTCAATCATAAATACTCTCAGGCACTCAGTTCTGCCCAAGTGTGCTCCTGATGCCCCCATGGTATATCTTACCCAAATAAAACCAAAATATATGGGACACAGTCATGTCTCGCTCAGTTTCTGCCAGTGGGCAGACTGATTTTTGAACAAAAATACAAACATTATAAAAAATCTCAAAGAAAGATCTAATGAAATAGTTACTTAATTTGTATTTTCTCATTTGTTTTTGTGCACACCTCAATGCAAATTTTACACACAGTTTGATTAGTCCTGCTGTGTACATCTCAGGGTATTGTAATTGATTCAGAAGCAAATCAGAGAGACACTTCTGAAGAACTATGCCCTTAGACATTTTTAAATGATGAGAGAAAAAAAACCGCCAATAACAACAAAAACCCAGCAGTATCACCCAGTTCTTTGAGACTCCATAGCAGTTCTTGAAATAGAAAACTCAGAAATTGCTGATCTAGCTGTCAGACCAAATGAAGTCAAATGAGAGCCAACAAGCATCTTCCTTTGCCTTCCAATCATGATCACTTCAGAGAACATAAAAAGAAATCACAGTTATGGAAATAGAGGGAAGGACTGCTATTTCCATTATATTATTTGTTTCTTTAAACATTGGCCTTTAAAGTCTCAGATTTCAGGGAAGGAAAAAGGTCTTGGGGCTGCACAGAAAGATGAGCAAAGGAAGACATTTGCTGTTCCTCCATAGTATCTCTTGCCCTGCAGAAGTGTCCCCTGCAATATTTATTTAAAGAGGCAGATCTTGTCTGACTAACCTAATCTCCTTTTGTGATCTGGTGACTCTCCTGGTTGATGAAAAAAAGGCCGTGGATGTCGTGTACTTGGACCTTAGCAAAGCCTTTGACACCGTTTCCCATAATAAGCTTCAGAAGAAACTCACAGAGCATGGACCGGGCAGAAACATTTTATGGTGGGTTAGGAACTCGTTGGATGGACGAGCTCAGAGAGTGTTGGTGAATGGTGCCACATCCAGCTGGCAGCCAGTCACTAGTGGAGTCCCACGGGGTCAGTGCTAGACAAGGCACTGTTCAACATTTTTACTGATGATATGGACAACGGAATTGGGTCCATCATNGGGGCTGCACAGAAAGATGAGCAAAGGAAGACATTTGCTGTTCCTCCATAGTATCTCTTGCCCTGCAGAAGTGTCCCCTGCAATATTTATTTAAAGAGGCAGGTCTTGTCTGACCAACCCAGTCTCCTTTTGAGATCTGGGACTCTCCTGGTTGATGAAAAAAAGGCCGTGGATGTCGAGTACTTGGACCTTAGCAAAGCCTTTGACACCGTTTCCCATAATAAGCTTCAGAAGAAACTCAGAGAGCATGGACCGGGCAGAAGCATTTTATGGTGGGTTAGGAACTCGTTGGATGGACGAGCTCAGAGAGTGTTGGTGAATGGTGCCACATCCAGCTGGCAGCCAGTCACTAGTGGAGTCCCACGGGGTCAGTGCTAGGCAAGGCACTGTTCAACATTTTTATTGATGATATGGACAACGGAATTGGGTCCATCATCAGCAAGTTAGCAGATGATGGACCCAGCTGGGGGCAAATGCTGAACTGCCAGAGGGTAGGAGGGCCTTTCAGAGGGACCTTGACAGGTTAGAGAAATAGGCAGACTCCAACAGCATAAGATTTAACAAGACTAAGTGCCGAGTTCTTCACTTTGGACATAGCAACCCCATCCATCGATATCGACTGGGGGAGCAGTGGCTAAAGAGTGGTGAAATGGAGAAGGATTTAGGAGTAATGATTGACAGAAAACTCAATATGAGCCAGCAGTGTGCCCAGGTGGCTAAGAAGGCCAATGGAATCCTGGCCTCTATTAGGAACAGTGTGGTCAGTTGGACTAGGGAAGTTATCCTTCCCCTGCACTTGGCGCTGGTCAGACCACAAGCCCTATGGGGAGCTTGTAAACAGCAATGAGGTCACCTCTGAGCCTCCTCTTCTCCAGGTTGAACAACCCCAGTTCCTGTAGCTGCTCCCCATAGGGTTTGTCCTCCAGTCCTTTCACCATCATTGTTGCCCTTCTCTGGACCCTCTCAAGCAGTTCAACATCCTTCTTAAACTGGGGAGAACAGAACTGGACACAGTACTCAAGATGTGGTCTGACATTGTGAATGTTTACGTTGAATCCAATAACTGCAATAGACTGGTAAGGTTTGTTTGTTTTTGGTTTTTTTAATAGGTATTATACTCACAAATTTCTCTTTGTTAAAATGTGAAGACAGCAAAGTCACTCATTCAATTGTTTGGAAATACCAAAATTATTACTGCTGCTGCACCCTTATGTTCCAAAGCAGCTAAGAGTTCTTGGTGCTTTTGTAAACTTCACCATGTTTTCAAGTCCAACAACGAACTACCTAAAAGTTCACTTAACTGTTATGACACACTATCACCACAGTCAGTGGTAATATACAGCTCTGAAATCCATTCATCCATCCTAGTCATGCATTGATCCTTCTATGCCCTCAAGTTTGTTTCTTATTCTGTACATGTTCCCTTGGGCAAGTAGCATCTACAGGTTCAGGTTTCCCTGATAGAAACCCTGACTTACGTATCACTGGATCTGCCCACTGACGTTGCAGCCATCTCTATCTTTTACTACAGTCAGCAAGCCCTTCATGTAAGTCTTGCCCTGTTCCCCAGCTTCTTGATTATCCTCAAATGATGTGAGGATTCAGAAAATTATAAATTTTAGTGAGTTAGGTGGGAGACTAGAGATTTAAGGATTTCAGTGAATTAGTCAAATTTTAGTGATTTTTTAGTGAATTTTAGAAGAATTAGTAGATTTTAAATTCATTCAAGTGGCCTGAAAATTAAGACCGAATATTAAAGATGAAAAAACCTTGTCTCCCAGCCCTGGAAGGTAAACAAAAGAGGGTGCTAGCCAAAATAACCTCTTCACAGCAGTCGCTATTGCTTCAGCTAAAAAGTCCTAGTGCCCTCCTGGGCTTTGTCCAAAATTTTTATGTTCCACTCTAGTGTCATAGAACTGGTTAATCTCTGCACATTAAAGAAAATAAAAACCAAGCTGCCATTCAAAGAGGAAACAAAAGATATTAATCATTTGGTATTGTCACCACACAGCACATGTGCGCATATGACTAAGACATGAGGGAGGAGAACCATATGTACCAAACTATTTGCAATGCAGACCTGAAGAGGCTTTCCAAATTAGGTCATGGATGACAAGAGTATCAATAAAACATACACATAGAACCCAGATGCAGTATTTTCACCGTCCTAATGGAGATGAGGTTGTATGAGGACTTCTTGGGTACAATTTATGCAATATAGGTTTTCATAAGACTGTTACAGTAACACTGGTAACATTTTGAAAGAAAAAAAAGATTTTGTAGAGTTTATTTCAGTTTAGTTCAGGAACTGGAGCTGCTCATTTACTTTACTGACCAGGTGTCAGTAAAGAATCAGTAATGTCTATTTCCATCTCAGTATGGCTGACGTGTTGCCAGTTTTTTCTAGAAATAGACATTACAGAGGCTAGCTATCTCTACTTACCTTCCATTTCAATCACTGCAATCTGCTCTGAACTTAGAAAATATTTGAAAAATTCAGCTAGCATAGAAGTAGGCAATATTTCTGAGGCAAACCATTTGGAAACAGCCATCTGTGCTGGATAATGGTTGGAAATTTTAGAAAAATGCTACAAATTTTTTTGTCAAAAAAATTTCTCAAGGTTTTTTTCACTAATTCTACTCCTTCTACCCTTTCTGCAGTGGAACTCTTTACTAGTTGTGAAAAAAAGACAGAACTCTATAGTCAAGTTTTGTATAATAGCCTACATAATACTAATTCATTTGTGTTAACCAGAAACCCTGTACTCCTTCATGCAAAAAAGTTAATTAGCTACCTCATCTCTTCTAATGCCTCCACTATAGTATCTCCCTTTTGCTTATTTTTCACTCTTGGCTCTATCACCAAGACCACACAAGCAGTCAAGAAGTCAACATATTGGTTTAGGTGGGATGCAACTAGCAGCAAGGGCACTTTCACCAAAAACCTGTTTCAACAAAATAACTTATTCTTTCCTTATTCTGATAGAGCTTGATTTTTCTGACCATTGGACAAAGCACAAGCCTTCCTGCAGGTTTCTGAAGGAGACAACATTTAGTATTAAGTGGCTGCTGTTAATTTTATACCAAGTCAGGTATAGTGTAGTAATTACTTCTTTATGAAGTAGCAGACCATTTCTTTTCCTCACACATGTACCAGATGGTAGATGCCTTCCTATGTTTTCTTTAAGCTAAAAAGGGATTTCTGTGAGGTAATCACCAGTTTTCAGTTAAAGACAACTGAGGGCTCACCATCTGTAAGATGTTTAAACATTCAGCAGGTCAATAAACCTTACGTGTTTACAAACCTATCTGACCAGACAAAAAGACACATTTACTTTTCCAGTACCTTAGTGTAAGTTTCTTCTCAACATCGTTTCCATAAGCGCTCCTTCCCATTGCACACAAAAAAAGTTACTTGCATTTCTAATTAAAGACATTAAATTGTTATTTTATACATGTTTTATTCACAAAAATAAACAAGAATCTGAAGACTAAAAGCATTTACATGTTTCATCATAATTTCATGTTATTGGGAGCCTTTCTTCTCTTATTCCTACTAGGAGTTTTCTACTAAAGATGATTTAAGTAGCAAATACTTCATAACATTCATATAGTAAATGCTTGTTTTGCTCCAAATGATGACAAATTACCATTTATATTGTTTCACTTAAGACCACACATACATTGACTATTTCAGTGCTCTTCTTTCACTCCCTTCCTCCAAAATATTTAAACAAACATTAGAAAATTCTGTTTTCAACTGAAGCTCAGAAAGCTGTTAGTTCGACGTATATACACTCCTTTCACTAACCTAAATTATAAGAGACTAACTTCCAAACCACTGACTGAAAACTAATCTTAAACACAGAGCAAGTGTAACAGACCCTGTAACTATACCTCTGGAAGAAATGCATTAGAGATGCAGTAGAAAAAAAAAAGTCACAAAAAACCCCAAACACCCAGAACCATTTGATGTCATGTTAACTCAAACATGAGTTTCTGTTTTGCAGGCCAGTAGCCCAAGGTAGCTCCTCTCCAATTCGTGTTACTGAAGCACAAAACCAGTAACCTCTCAGACTTCTCTGGCACACAGCAACATCACAGTGGGTCAGTTCTCTCTCAGAATTGGGGGCTGTGGCTCAGCTACCAGTCTGGTATCAAACAAATTCCTTCTGCTCTTTACCTGACAGAGACACACTTCGGCAAATAAAGAGAGAAAAGACCTGATTCACTTGAATCCATGAGTCCTTTCCTATATGCTCAGAGTTTCCAGCCGCATCCTACTATTTTGTGATGTCAAAAAGCAGTCTGTTGACCACAGGGCACCTCATTATTTCCAGATGTAGGAAAAGGATCATCGTTCCTCACTGAACCATGAAGCCTGAGAAGACACAGAGTACTTTGGCCACATATTCAAGTTTCAAGACAGTCCAAAAATAAACACTAATGCTTCCTGTTCCCAGGTACTGACGCAATGAAGAAGCTGAACTTCTTTTAGGCACCAAAAAAGCCTGTCCTTTTTCAGAAAAAGTTTCTTGTCCCTTAACACAGGTGACCCATTAGCATGTACAACTGTAAGACCACTGACCTACCCGAGAGCAGGATAATAGAAGCAGGTGCAACCTGTTTCTGAATCTGGACAAAAATCAATGCAGTCCAACTGCCTGCAGGTAGTAAAGACCTTTAAGCTAGCTCTAGCTAGCTTTGCTGGCAAAGAAATCCATCACTTTCTACCTTTGAGCTCCTTTAAATCATTTCTTTGATATGTACAAGCATTTGTTCTACAGCTTGTTAAATCCTTTCTCCTGCTAGTAGCCATTCATCTCCTGGATATTAAATGGCTTGCCTAATTGAGCAAAAAGTAATTTATTTCTACACTGAACATTCTCAAAGTATAGGTCTTTGTCTTCAATAAAATATAGCAAGTCATCCTGCCTTCAGCTTTGACTACAGTCCTTGCTTTAAGCCAAATTCAGGATGGCAACAACTATGGACAGCTAATGCTTTAGGCATGATCTTGTATGAAAGCAGCATGACCAGGGACTCAATGAAAAAAAGAGCAAGATGGAGTACTTGTCTCACAGCATGACCTTATATGCATGGATATTATGTACTCATCCTGCTCTACTGCTGCCCAATATTATACGCAAATCAACACCTTACCCATTTCCTCACATTCCTTCGGAGAGAAATCTGGTTACCTCCCACAGTTTTATTTGCAATATTAACATCTCAAAAATAATTATGGTTTGAATATGCACACTTTGCACTAGTTCTACTTTGTAGTCCCATCATGTATCCTCTCATTATATCAACACTGATTAAAAAAAAAAAAAAAGTTAACTTTTCTAGAAGAGCCGTCCTCTTCCCTTTTGAGCTTGGTTCTGTTTGTTCCTGCCTGACAGAACAGAGTGCATCAAAGAAAAGTAATAACGCATTTTGGCAGCTACAGCTAATAAAGAAAGCATCTACTTTAAGACTTGAAGACAGGAAACTAAGATTAAATTTATCATGTCCTAGCCAAAAAAACCCTGCAGATAGGCATGCTTAGAGTGAAAGCAAAGCTGGAAGCTTAGTCCACAAATTTTGGTTAGCAATGAAATTAAAATTGTAAGAAAAGGAAAAGGGATATTGAAACAGGTGATAGAATCGTTTAAGACAAAGCTAGAAATTAGACACTCATTCACTCCTGATCTGTGTCACAAGTGTCAGCTCGTTTCATGCATATTCTCTCTTGCTACCAGTGATAGAACAAGAGGACATAGTCTTAAACTGCATCAGGGGAGATTTAGACAGGACATTAGGAAGAACTTTTTCACAGGGAATGGGCTGCCCAAGGAGGTGGTGGAGTCACTGTCCCTAGAGGTGTTTAAGAAAAGGCTGGATGATGTACTTAGTAGCATGACCTAGATATTAGGATAGTGTCTTACTAGTAGGATGGTGAGTTGGTAGCAGGATGACAACAGGTTAGGTAACAGGCTAGGTAACAGCTGATAGGTTGGACTTGATGATCTCTATGGTCTTTTCCAACCTTACTAATTCTGGGATTCTGTGATATCTATCCAAGTAATGAACCACAAGTTCTAGGGGTGCTTTACAGTCTACTGCAATCACACGGGATTATCCTTCAGTGACTTCTCTAGTTTGAGAGTCTCCACAAACAGGTTTATAAAAATATTTTCTCCCCGTGTCTGTCTTATCTGGATATAATAAATAACAGGAGGAGGAATTGTACCAAATTGCAAGGAAATCTCTGCTTTGAGTGATGACTTAAGGTTTTTCCTCACATTTTCTGGGGGTTTTGTTTGGCTTTGTAGCTTCACTTAGAAGAGTTTTTATTAGGCCTTTCTCATGAATTGTGAAGACATGTTTGCATTCTTTTTGAGGATAACAAGGCTTGTAAGTCAAAATAGATGGCCACTACACCTGAAGCAGCTCGGGGGAGCAGCTCTGGGTGGGGAGTGGGCACAGATCGAAGGCTGGGTTTAGGGGTTAGGAGAAACCTGGTTGGATATTTGGGATACACAAGGCCAGATGGACCCAGGTTGGCTATTCTAAGGGGCATAGTTTTTTGTAGATTATAAATGTATCTGGATAATTTTTTTCACTCTCTTTTGGACCTGGCAGCCTCCCAATAAAGAACTTCCCTTTCCCTTCACCTCTATTAAATTTGTTTAGAATTTTTTTTCTTCTCTCCTCAAATTTAGGCAACATGAGTGACACACTCAAACCACTACAGATCAAGAATTATTTTAGATACAGCAACTCAGGCTGCTTTTAAGGGTTGGCAAGTGCCCACCTTAGAAGCAAAACTGAAGCCAGCGAGATGATCTACATGGTCTGGTTTCCATCTGTACTCCAATATATTTTAGCATTTAAATTAAATCTTTCTACAGTGTTGATGCAGAGGGTATAGACCTGGCGCTGAAGCTCTTCAAAGCTCCACTCTCTACAGCCATCTGCCTCATTGCTTTGTACTTCAAGAGCTACTGACAACATGCACACAATTAAGCTCTCAGAAGCATCCCCAACAGCTCAAAGCCAATTTCAGACAGGAGGATTTTGCTCTCTACAGACTGTTGTTTGCACCTTTCAAATGAGTACCCAAAATCTTGGAGCCTGCTTTACAGTGAGAACTGATTCACCTAATTTCTCTACTTTTTTTTGTTGACATCTTTATACTAGCACCTTACACCCAAACCCCCCCCCCTTCAAATTAAGTAAATTCCTATAAAGGCATGTGACATTTTAAACTGCATGACTGCATTTTAGCACATATTTAAATGAAGTGTCCACTGCCTAAGGAAGTAGGAAAAAAAAGCATAACCTCAACAGTTAAACCTAGATTTGATTCAAAAGTGAGTATGACTATTAAAATTTTTATTTTCAGCAAAAACCTTTTAGAGTTAGAATTAATAATTATCTGAAGTCAGCAGTATTTTCCCCATGAGAAGAAAACCAAAGGATATCATAAGGTGCTGAGCATTCTTCCTAGTTCTTCTGAAATGGTTTATTCAAGGAATTGATTAGGAAAGTTCCTTGGGAGGCAGCCCTTAATGACAAGGGGGCCCAGGAAAGCTGGGAGTACTTCAAGAATGAGATTGTGATGGCACAGGAGCAGGCTGTCCCGGTGTGTCATAAGGTGAGCCGGAAGGGAAGACGGCTGCCCTGGTTGAGTAAGGAGATTTCAAATCAACTAAGAGTAAAAAATGAGGATGTACCACCTTTGGAAGGAGGGAAAGGTAACTAGGATTTTGTTTAGGGATGTTGTTAAGTCATGCAGAAAAACATTTAGAGAAGAGCTGTTGATGTGGTGTACCTGGATTTTAGTAAAGACTTTGATACTGTCTCCCATAACAAACTCCTGATGAAACTGGAGGCTTGTGGCTTGGATAGGTTTACACTGCACTGGATCAAGAACTGGTTGGAAAATAGAGTTCAGAGAGTGGTGGTGAATGGTGCCGCATCCGGTTGGAGGCCGGTCACTAGTGGGGTGCCTCAGGGTTCGGTGTTGGGACCAGTCCTGTTCAATATCTTTATTGATGGTCTGGCTGAAGGGATGGAGACCATTATTAGC
>WEKX01011419.1:25059-35844 GCA_013390025.1 Pitta sordida
CTTATCGCTCTCTACAACTACATGAAGGGAAGTTGTAGTCAGCTGGGTGTCAGTCTCTTCTCTCTGGCTACCAGTGATAGAACAAGAGGACACAGTCTTAAACTGCGTCAGGGGAGATTTAGACTTGACGTTAGGCGGAACTTTTTCACAGAGAGGGTGATCTCTCAGTGGAATGGGCTGCCCAAGGAGGTGGTGGAGTCACCGTCCCTAGAGGTGTTTAAGAAAAGGTTGGATGAAGTTCTTGGTGACATGACCTAGATATTAGGGTAGTGTGTTATAGGTAGGATGATGTGTTGGTTGTAGGATGGCAACAGGTCAGGTTAGGTAACAGGTTTGACTAGATTAAATTAGGTAACGGGTGATAGGTTGGACTTGATGATCTCTATGGTTTTTTCCAACCTTACTGATTCTGTGATTCTGTGATTCTGTGATATGGGGAGAGTCTATCCAAACAAAATATGAACATAATTGCCCTTCTTAATGGAGGCATGTACAACTGACTGCAAAAAGAAAAACAAAGAAAAAATATTACATAAGAATAATTACTAGAACCTTTCCTAACTGCTTCTGCTATTCTTCTCTTCCCTGTATTTTCCTTTTCTCTATTAAAAATCTGAATAATTGTTTCTCCTACCTCTTCTGTATTTTTGTTCCCTCAATCTAGTTTTGTCCATCCACAGATAATAACAAAAATTTCAGTTTGGCTTTCCCATTAGATTTCTGTTATTTTATTGCTGAGTTCCTATCAAGAACCATTTCTGGGTTGATTTTTTTTCTGTTCAACTTTCTCCTCTTTTTTGCATAGTTTCTTTTTAGGTGTTATTTTCTTTAAGATTACTTTTCTTCTAGTTTTATTTTCTCTCCTTTTCCCCCCTAAATTTCATCTTTTCCATGTGATGAACCTTGGTTCATCCAGTTCTTCAATATTTTACATCTTCTCAACCTCTTCGATCTAATTCCCTCCCCTTGCTTTTCTCCTGCTCCTCATTGTCCTTTTACTGCCCTTTTTACCTCTTGATTTTTTTTTTCTTTTTAATTTCCTGGATGATTTCTTCTGCAGCTAGGCTCTCTCAATTCTTCAGTTACATACTCCCTCTCTTCTTTTTCTTCTTCCAGTAACCCTCCTGAACACTGCCTCCCCTGATGCTGGAGAAAGATACCTTTCTTTTGGTTCTTCCTTTTTGTAAGAAAAGTGCTGTTCTGCGTGAGTTTTGAACTGGGAAGAGGACAGCTGCCTAAAGAATGACATCATTCCTTAGGCCTCCAAGGGATGTGGTGTGGAGATCCGTCAGAAAGCTGGCAGGTATCTTGTCTCCTTTACTTGAATGTTTTATCCATCACCTTAGCAACAAATATGGGAAGGAGCACTCAGACTACTGGCCAAGCCTGTTTTCTTCTTTTCCAGCAAACCTTAAATATACGTGCACTCAGCTAGGAATAAACCACGGGATCTATAGTCAAGCTCTACCAGAAGAAATCTTCCTGAAGAGGTTGTTCTATGTGCCCTTTGAGATATTAAGGGCTAAGGTGATACGTACTTCCCAGGAAGAATCTTACAGACAATGCTTTAAAGGTTTGAAAACGCTTGAGGAAGAGGTGGAATGATTCCATTCTATGGACTGACTTATGGAAATGAATGGATGCTGGAACAATTACAATTGTTCTTTTCATAGAGATGATATTAAGGAAATTAATATACAGTACTGGTTTCCTGACTTCCTATGAAATCTTAGGTTTTTATGCAGTTCTGTTTCTTATAAGCAAAAATTTTCAGATAACTTCAGGAATGGGGCCAACATATGTGTAGGACAGACAGGGTCAACAGCAATAAAATAAATCACTAGAGATTTACAGCAGAAGACAGATAACATGTAAAACAGATGTTCAGAACTCAGACAGGAGAGGTGATCAGACACGAACTTGATTGTAGCCTAAGACGGGTTTTCTGTTGATGCATATATATATACACCCTATCTAGTATCACAGGAGCAAAAGTCTGGATACCATGAATTCTACAACTATATAAATAATATCAATCAATATTTGAAGTGCTTTGAGAATAGACATATTAAATTACAAATTGTTAAAATAAAGTATGTAATGATTGCAGTGATGAACCTTTTAATTTAATTCTGATAAATTAAAAAAAAAAAAAAAGACCAAAATAACAAAGAAAGAAAAAAAATGGTTCATTTGCATGTAAAATATGTAACAGAAGAGCTGTATTTTCCTTCCGGAGCACTCAGTCTACCTCTCCCTAATCTGGAGGGACACGTGAAGAGACTCTGCATAGATAAGCTGTTGAACATTCATTGTTTGTTTTCTCATTGAAAGAAGTCTCAGGTGTTATGTGATATTGGATGATGTGAGTACTTATTACATAGTACCTTATAGCAGGATAAAGCTTCCCAACTACTAGTTTAGTAGGTCCATGTTTTAGTTAATATTCCAGGAGATGAGGTGAAATACACCATTTTCTGCTTATTTCCTACCATGGAAACTATTTTCCAAAACTCCACTAAATCTAGTAAGCAGAAGACATCAATTGTTTTCTGTGCTACAGTCCTTGATAGAATTCTACTTCCCTAAAATATATAGGGTTTTTTTAGTTGATTTTTTTGTTTGTTTGGTTTGGTTGGTTGGTTGTTTTGAATTTTTCCCAGCCTGACCTACCTTTTGTGCTTTTGGCATATCAGTGTGGCGTTGAGCACGTACAGACCGTGCAGACTTAGGTGGCTTTATTGGAGCACAATACATCTCCAGCCTCCTCAGGTCACAGCTCTGGAAGCAGCATTCATCCACTATTCCCTTGTGGTGTAAGCGTCTACTGCTGGATCCATACCCCGTAGGCTTACCTGTTCAAAACAAAAATGTAAAAAATTTATATGTTAGAAAGAAATTGTAAAGATCTCAAAAGCAGTTGAGTCATTAAGTCGCATTATTTTAACTGCATCACCAATGACCATTGTAGAGCTTGTCTATTCTAAGACCCTATTCTCAGATGCACCTTTGAAAAATATTCCTGGAAAAATCTTTGGTCTCTCTCAATGGGTGTTTGCTATTATTAATATTTTTTCCTGAACTGTCTTAGCATTGAAATTGGAGAGGGAGGGGGAGGAAGCTGAAATCTGGCATTTAGAAGCCTTAAAAAAAAATTTGCCCTTTAGTTTGTGGATGAAAACTGATTGTTGAGCCAACTGAGGTAGCTGATGTATAAAGATCATAGATCACGACTGTGTTGTAGACAAGTATTTCCTAATAAAAAAAATTACACTGAGCAAATTACATTTGTTCCAAAGGAGAAATAAATGGTGTATACAACTTCATGGGCTGTAAGATTTGCAAGCTCAAAAGCTAGCGGAAAGCAGGAAATAGGTTAACAAAGTAACCGATGAAATGCAGAAAAGTAGGAAGGGGGTTGATGGAACAGATAAAAGCAGGAGATCAAGTAGGAAATGGGACTGACATAACATAGTTTTCCTGTGTTTTGTGTTTGCACCAGGCATCTGCAGAAACTACTTATATGGCAAATATTTTGCATTTTTCACTCAAATCCAATTTCGTTCATATAATTCTTACACTCATTTTTGTCTTTTTTCCCCAGTAGTTTGATTTCCTTAGCAACTGCTAATTTCTCTACTATACTACTCAGAGATCAAAGATGCACTATTGTTTGTATGTAACCCAGTTGGAGGTAGAGTTCCCCTATTATGATTAACTAGGAATGAAGGAACCAAAAGTAAGTAGTTCCTTCTTTACAGTATCTGTTTTTGAATTCTGGTAGAATTTGATTTCAGAC
The DNA here is from genome assembly GCA_013390025.1 of Pitta sordida. Classification (NCBI taxonomy): domain Eukaryota; kingdom Metazoa; phylum Chordata; class Aves; order Passeriformes; family Pittidae; genus Pitta; species Pitta sordida. Next base: position 28,859 of record WEKX01011419.1, read on the forward strand.
AGTAAAATTCTGAAAAGATTAAGTATTTTGTTTTGACATTTTCAGCATTAAATGTTTCCATTTACAGAATGATCCACATTGGTTAAGAACAGAAAAATATGGAAAAAAGGAAAGAAAATTGTGCCAGGAGCCAAAAAATGAAGTAACTCAGTCAGCTCTACCAATTTCTTTTCTTGCCTTGTTGTTTTGGGTTTTTTTCCCTTTTCCCTGTCAGTTTTATCACTGAGACCAAAAATCTGTTATTCACAGAGTTTGGCAGGAGGTTATGTTTTAAGAATTACTCAAACCAGATTAAGGATAAGGGTATCAAAAACTATGTAAATTCATTTTCTCTTTGGTAAATTATTGCTTATATAGCAAATTCTAGGTTGACACCCATGTACCTGTCCTGTAGTTTTCCATCTGAAAAGACAACAGTGCAATTTTCGGTTCCCTTTGATTAAAATGTGTCCACTGATGAAGAACCCTTGAGGCCTTAGAACATCAAATGAATGTCTAGTGGTAAACTGTCACATTTCATTCAGCAACGCAGCCAGCTATAAACTAAATATCCCTATGGATTTTGTAAATCTGGTCAACAGGTTTTAAATGTCCCCCCTCACCCCTACCTTGGGACTATAAATTAAACAAAACTGAAGACATGTTTACTTAGTATATTGCAATCCACTGAGGGCCTCTATATTGTACATTGCCTGCTAAATTATTTGTTTCATAAGACTAAATAGAACAGCAAGCCAGGAGTAGATTACAGTAATATTTTAGTTTGTCTCTATGTGTGTGTTGTTTTAAGTGTGTCACTGAAATGTGCTACAAATACTAAGATGAAGAGTTGTTTGGTTTTCTGGAGTTTTGTTTGGTTGTTTTTGTTTGGTTGTTTTTGTTTTTTTTGTTGTTGTTGTTTGTGGGGTTGGTTTTTTCCCCCAGACTATTTTCCCTCACTGAGTTACAGTAAAAATTACAAACTTTTCCCTGGAGACTTTTCCTGAAATCTTTTAATCCAGTTGTTTTAGTCTAGGAATTTTAAAATCTAGCAGTCATGATAAGGTCTGGAGTGCCATTAATTTGCAGTATACACAGAGCTGCGCAACATTTTGCCTTGGTCCTATTTAAAGGATGGAAGGGCAAATTCTGTTCCTGAATATGCAGTTGTAACTCTGTAACAAAAAACTAATTAGCTAAGCTTCCCTTTCTCTTCTCAGTCTGCCAGAATTTCATAAGCAAACACACCATAAAAGCTTCTATTAAATTTATGTTACCCTTCAGTGTCTGAACTTAACCATTTATGAATCTGATAAAGTAATTTGGATAACCTATGAAGCACTGCCTGCCATATTTAGTAATCAGTGGCAGCATTTCTCCTCACAATCATATACATAAATAATTAATAAAGATCCTGAATTCTGGAATCTTTCAGGTGAAAATTTCAGTGTACTTCAGAATAATTTTTAGTGTAGCCAGACCGAAGACATCTTTGAGTTACTTTTCTGACAGAAAAAATATTTTTTGAATCATTATATAATGTCTAATAGCCGTTTAAAAAGCCTGTATGGTACGTCTAACAACATTGGAATGGAATCACCAACACATCAGTGATGTGGTTGGATATGAAACTTAACATTTGTTTATTTATAGGCTTGCATATTCATGTGTCACATGGCATACTAAATACTCATCCTTCATAAAAAGATAACATTAGTATTGGGAAGTTAGATTTCTTTTTCTTTGAAATAGTTTCCCCAAGGTTTTTGAAAGACATAAGCAATCAAATATACTTAGAATTTGTCTCCTAAGTGTTCCTTTTTGCTAATGTACACAGATTTCCTTGGAGGTTTCTTTCCTTTTTTGTCAGCTGCTAGTTCAAAAGCATTTCATATCATGTAGGTCAAAGTTCACTTAATAAAATTTGTGGATTTTGTTTAATCTCCTCTTTCAAATATGTGAATGTTTCTTTCCACGTGCAACAAGCCTAGTCACACTGTTCTGAAGTCCCCTGAAATCAGGCCAAGCTACGGCATTCCCATAGTTAAACAGCTGACTTCTGTATTAACAGCACTTCCCCTTTAATATAATACTAAGTCAGTGGTGTAATTCACTAGGACTTGTTTACACTTGATTTCTCTCTTTCTCCCCCTTTGCTCAAAATATGTTAGTCTTGCTTTGAGTCTGCTTTATCAAAGGTTTCCATGTGACAAGCACTGATGTAGGCGGACTTAAGTTGTCTCAGCGTTCTGTGTAGAATCATAATTTACTGTTACAGTATTAACATTAGAAATTACATGAGAAATAGGCCAGGATAAACACAAAGCTAACTACTCTTTAGGAAATGCTAGGACTTGTATTATGTTTCCTGGAACTTTTACATGACTCTTTATATTTCTTGTACATACTGTCTTTCTTAACCAGGAGGAAGAACCCAAGAATGCCATGTAGACTGTAATTCAGAAATACATCATAATCTGAAAAACAGTGAACATATTCCTAACCTACTAGTAGACTCCATCTTCAGCTATAACTTCAGCTTTTAAAATATTGCAAAATGCCGATGACCTATCAGTGTGCCTATTCGTGTGTCTTGTGGCAAGAAACTCAGCGTATTTCCATCAAAATATCAGGGTAAAATAACTTGTACTATTTTGAAACATTGATAGGAATTTAGAGTATTGAGATGTATGTAAGCATGGTATAATGCAGTAGGTTGGTCAGACAGAATTTTTCTGTGGCCTGAGCAACAAGGCTGAGAGTTTGTGGTGCTACAATACAATGTAGTGACTGAACAAACTCATCCTCTGTGCTAGATTCAGACTGGGAGCTGGTGGTTGGAGTGTTTTTGAGTTGCATGTGCTGTCTGCCTTATGGTGGTGCCGACGACTGGGGATGCCGAGCTTGAGATTCATTTTATTCATCTTTGCTACCTGAAAATTAGGGATCTAGTTTAAGTTAGTGAAGTCAACAAGAAGGTATGTCTGGAGAGTGATTTATTCCTGTATCGAATGCTCTGCTTAAAATTAAACGTATCCCTGCCTTCTGTGAGCGATGGTGTTCTTTCATCAGCTACAGATGAAGCTACTTGATCCTAACTACTTAGCTGCAGATAATGCTACTTGGTCTTAGGATACATACACAACTCTTTCTAGGACCCTGAACTCAAAGAAAATTAATTCCATTGAAAATGATTTGTCCTAAATCACAAAATATATGCCTCTGGTGGAGTACAAAGCCATTCTCTTTCATTTCCAATTTAACAATTAAATATAATGAGAAACTGCTCTTAGAGGAATACCAGCCAATGCGCTGTTTACTCGTGTATCTCCATAACTCTTTAACTATATTCTGTATGTCAGGCTAGTATTTCTATTTTTGTATTATAAATGCATGCATATGCAAAATAAGGAATTGTTGATATCACTTTTCATCTCCTTGTAATCTGAGACAAATGGTTTAATGTTATATTGGTAATACTTCTTGAGGATGCTCTGGAATATCTAATCTCTGTTTGGAAAATTATGAGTCAATGTTCAATCAGCAGGAAATGTCTTCGTTTTGATACTTCTTTGAACTGTTAAAATAAACAAGTAAACAAGCCAGCAAATAACAAATCTTGCGGACTGTTGTAAAGTCCCTTAACAGAAATAACTCAAGGTTTAAATGTACAAAGTAGGCAATCTGATTTTCATGTAAATAAATTGCATGCTTTTTGAAGTGACAATATTTAATATTTAGTTTCCATTTTCATTCAGTGTTTGTTAATGCCAAAAAATAATTATGCTTAGACAGATTTTTGTTTGTATTCATCAAAATGAGCATATATTAGCATTTATAAATGCTCAATGAATGGATGCCCTAGCTCTGAAATTTAATTTAATATGCATGAGAATAGAGGATAAGCTTTATCAGGATTCATGAGTCTCCTAGGGTGATTCCATTGTATACATATATTCCATATCTTTGTGCTTTGGCTTTGGTCTATGAGAACGTTTCCAGCAATACCCTGGAATACCCAGGTCACAGCTGCAGAGCCTTTGGGTTCGTTAACACTCTCTCCCACAGCTGCACAATATAAAGGTGGAGAAGGGGTCTTCTGGGGCGGTGCTCTGTCCTTGGGAGAGTCTCTGGTGGTTGGTTTGTTGTGTTTTGTTTGGTTTTTTTTTTTTTTTTTTGGCTCAGCCTCAGTTTACCTCAAACCTTCACAAGGAAAATCTTCATGAAAGCATATGCCTTTGTTAATACTGAGATACTGCACTAGAGGTACTTCTTTGTGAAACACTGGATGGCATCAATTATTGAGTCCAAGGCAAGATGAAGTTTGCTCATTGCTCTGAAGTCACAGGCAAGTAAGATGGAAAAGCACAAGCACTCAGTATTTATCCTCATGAGAAATCTGTCATGATTTCGTAGAATGTTTTGCCTGAATAAGTAAGATTTTTAAGCTTCACTTGATGAATAAATGAGAACTCTTTGATGTTTCAAATAGAGAGTAAAATAACTCTTTCACTTTAAAGTCTGTGAGACAAGTGTAGCTTTATTTCAGGTGTCTTAATTTGTAGTTTGTATGCTTGTATTTATTTAGTCTGTCACATAATTGAATAAGGTATTTTGTTTTCTCTAGAAATATGCTTTCAGAACTGTTTTTCTTCTTCATTGTGTATTTAATGGGGGGAAAAAACCTTATTCCAAAACACAGCACTTGTAACAATTTCCTCTCACATATAGGTGTGCTGTACTCCGCCCTCTTTATGGAATGGCTGCTTTGGAGGCCATCAAGTACTGGAAGCATGTGATAGAGCCATTATGCTTCACACAGTAGCTCCTAAGTTATTTGCAATGTGTCAAGAGAAAGACTTATAGTTTTGAGTGTTATAATGGGATATGAAACAGGAATTTCAGAGTTTAGGATTCTTCAGAGGAAAAAAAAACCGGAGAAAGAATGGTAAACAATATAATGTATTATTTTACAGTGGTTCAGTGCTCTAGAGGGTGAAAACCTTGCTGACCTAGCACAATTTACAAGCCTACGTCAGATTCCAGGGCTGGAAAGTGCCAGATGCTGCCAAGAAATATATACTTTGGCAAGGGAAATGCTTTGCTGAAAGGAAATTCACTACTGGAAGAATAGCCAGGTGTATCAGGGTTTAGGACAAGATAATTAGAAGCCAGTAGATCATTGTTACATGTGAAGGTTGCCCCTATAGTACATCAAGGAGGACAAAGGTATTACACACATCCAGACATAATAAATACATTCTCTCCTCTTCTAATATGTGCTGTCACAATAAATAATTACTGCTTACCCTCGTGTGTGGTGGAAGAAGGGGCAGTCATGATAGGACCTTTCATGTTGTTCTTATCCTGTAGACAATCTAAAACTGCCTTGTATTTGCGTTACCAAGTTAATAACAATACAAAACTCATAATTGAGTGAAATCTCTAGCATCACTAAAGTCACTGGGAAATCTTTCAGTGTGATCAGGATTATGCCTCAATGAATCAGGTGCCAGAAGTTACTTAATATATAACCCGATCCAAGGTGTACTAAAATCAGTACAAAGACTTCTATTGTCCTTAATAGGCTTTGCAACATGCTGATAATGAGTGAAGACTTGCTTTTTCTTCCACCCTTAATGTTAAGTGAGTAAATACTGTCTTCGTGTTATCTAGAGAGATTGCATGGAATGGACGTGATGATATTCCTTGAAAGATGTAAAAAGTATATAGATGTACAATATGAAATATAATGGCTGCTATGTCATTGATGCCACTGACTGCATAACAAGCCGTACATTGCTTTGCACTGTGTAATTATTATTGTTACCTCTATACTATTTTTCAGCTGTACTCTGAAAAAATGAAAGCAAACAGAAAATAACAAACATGGTGCTCTTTGTCATCATTGTCTGATTGAATGGCTGTTGTAAGTCCTATCTAATAGCTTTCCCATTATCCAGGAGCGCACACCTTGACAATTTTTACTTTTATTTATACAGCAGTAGCCCCTACAGGAGGATAAGCTGGTGAGCACAGGCATCTTGTCAACTACTAGAACTGCAGACAATTTTCATTCCCTTATTAGAAAAAACCACTGGTAGACAGCCAGCTAAAAATGAGCCGGCAGTGTACCCAGGTGGCCGAGAAGGCCAATGGCATCTTGGTCTGTGTTAGAAATACGTAATATACCCTGCAGGACTAGGGCAGTGATTGTCCTCCAGTACTCTATACTGGTGATGTCACACCTTGAGTCCTGTCTTCAGATTTGAGCCCCTTGATGCAAGAAATATATTGAGGTTCTAGAATGTGTGCAGAGAAGGACAATGGAGCTGGTAAAAGGTTTGGAGCACAAGTCTGATGAGGAATGACTGAGGGAGTTGAAGTTGCTTAGTCTGGAGAAAAGGAGGCTCAGGGGAAACCTTATCCCTCTCTACCACTACCTGAAAGAAGGTTGTGGCAAGATGGAGGTCAGTCTCTTCTCCCAAGTAAAAAGTGGTAAGAAAAGGGGAAACAGCCTCAAGTTGCACCTAGGGAGGTTCAGGTTGGATATTAGGAAAAATGTCTTCACTGACAGGGGGGTCAAGCACTGGAAGAGGCTATCCAAGGAAGTGGTGGAGTCACTGTCCCTGGAAGTGTTCAAAAACATGTAGGTACTTTGTGATATGGTTTAGTGAGGATGGTGGTTTTTGGTTAAAGGTTTGGCTTGACAGTATTGAAGGTCTTTTCCAACTTTAACAATTCTATTATTTGATAACTATGAAACTAAAAAGAGAAGTAAGAAGGGGAAAGAAGGTAAGGACAGTCTGGTTCACCCCTCAAGAAGCGGTTTTTCACAGAGAGAGTAATTGCATATTGGAATGGGCTGCCCAGGGAGGTGGTGGAGTCACCATCCCTGGAGGAGTTTAAGAGAAGACTGGACGAGGAACTTAGTGACATGGTCTAGCCGGGAGGTGTAGGGCTGGATGACGTTGTGCCCCCTCCGTCTCGGAGTGGCTTGCTAGACT
>WEKX01011419.1:36448-77246 GCA_013390025.1 Pitta sordida
AATCAGTACAAAGACTTCTATTGTCCTTAATAGGCTTTGCAACATGCTGATAATGAGTGAAGACTTGCTTTTTCTTCCACCCTTAATGTTAAGTGAGTAAATACTGTCTTCGTGTTATCTAGAGAGATTGCATGGAATGGACGTGATGATATTCCTTGAAAGATGTAAAAAGTATATAGATGTACAATATGAAATATAATGGCTGCTATGTCATTGATGCCACTGACTGCATAACAAGCCGTACATTGCTTTGCACTGTGTAATTATTATTGTTACCTCTATACTATTTTTCAGCTGTACTCTGAAAAAATGAAAGCAAACAGAAAATAACAAACATGGTGCTCTTTGTCATCATTGTCTGATTGAATGGCTGTTGTAAGTCCTATCTAATAGCTTTCCCATTATCCAGGAGCGCACACCTTGACAATTTTTACTTTTATTTATACAGCAGTAGCCCCTACAGGAGGATAAGCTGGTGAGCACAGGCATCTTGTCAACTACTAGAACTGCAGACAATTTTCATTCCCTTATTAGAAAAAACCACTGGTAGACAGCCAGCTAAAAATGAGCCGGCAGTGTACCCAGGTGGCCGAGAAGGCCAATGGCATCTTGGTCTGTGTTAGAAATACGTAATATACCCTGCAGGACTAGGGCAGTGATTGTCCTCCAGTACTCTATACTGGTGATGTCACACCTTGAGTCCTGTCTTCAGATTTGAGCCCCTTGATGCAAGAAATATATTGAGGTTCTAGAATGTGTGCAGAGAAGGACAATGGAGCTGGTAAAAGGTTTGGAGCACAAGTCTGATGAGGAATGACTGAGGGAGTTGAAGTTGCTTAGTCTGGAGAAAAGGAGGCTCAGGGGAAACCTTATCCCTCTCTACCACTACCTGAAAGAAGGTTGTGGCAAGAGGGAGGTCAGTCTCTTCTCCCAAGTAAAAAGTGGTAAGAAAAGGGGAAACAGCCTCAAGTTGCACCTAGGGAGGTTCAGGTTGGATATTAGGAAAAATGTCTTCACTGACAGGGGGGTCAAGCACTGGAAGAGGCTATCCAAGGAAGTGGTGGAGTCACTGTCCCTGGAAGTGTTCAAAAACATGTAGGTACTTTGTGATATGGTTTAGTGAGGATGGTGGTTTTTGGTTAAAGGTTTGGCTTGACAGTATTGAAGGTCTTTTCCAACTTTAACAATTCTATTATTTGATAACTATGAAACTAAAAAGAGAAGTAAGAAGGGGAAAGAAGGTAAGGACAGTCTGGTTCACCCCTCAAGAAGCGGTTTTTCACAGAGAGAGTAATTGCATATTGGAATGGGCTGCCCAGGGAGGTGGTGGAGTCACCATCCCTGGAGGAGTTTAAGAGAAGACTGGACGANCAGGTTGGATATTAGGAAAAATGTCTTCACTGACAGGGGGGTCAAGCACTGGAAGAGGCTATCCAAGGAAGTGGTGGAGTCACTGTCCCTGGAAGTGTTCAAAAACATGTAGGTACTTTGTGATATGGTTTAGTGAGGATGGTGGTTTTTGGTTAAAGGTTTGGCTTGACAGTATTGAAGGTCTTTTCCAACTTTAACAATTCTATTATTTGATAACTATGAAACTAAAAAGAGAAGTAAGAAGGGGAAAGAAGGTAAGGACAGTCTGGTTCACCCCTCAAGAAGCGGTTTTTCACAGAGAGAGTAATTGCATATTGGAATGGGCTGCCCAGGGAGGTGGTGGAGTCACCATCCCTGGAGGAGTTTAAGAGAAGACTGGACGAGGAACTTAGTGACATGGTCTAGCCGGGAGGTGTAGGGCTGGATGACGTTGTGCCCCCTCCGTCTCGGAGTGGCTTGCTAGACTGTGAGGGATCTAGGTTGGTGTTATGCTCTGCGATGTGCTCTCGGTCTCTTTACGGGTGCTAGATGGTGAGTTGGACTAGATGATCCTTGTGGGTCCCTTCCAACTCATAATATTCTGTGATTCTGTGATTCAAGCCAACTTTGTAGTTGTCTACACCACTAACTTCAGTGGATTTTGCTTAACTCTGCTCTAAGCTCTGTTTAGCAAAATCTGCCATCATTGCCGAGGTCTTTGTGAGAAAATAGCATCCAGCCTTGGAAAATGATGCAGTAACAGAGCTGAAGGAATAAACAAATTTTGCCTTTGTACCGGTGAGGTATTCCCTGAATCTTGGGTAGATTTTCAGTTATTGAACCTTTCTGTACAAGTCAGAATGACACTACTTTAATTCTTTCAAAAATTACTTTAAGCATAGTAAAGTGACTTAATGTTTTTGGTGAAAGTCCAGCATGTAGTTTTCTCATGGCTAACATTTAGATGTGAATTATTTCCCAGAAAAATTATTTTTGATTGTCTGCTACTCTTGCCACATTGAAGTGCTTTTACTTGTGAACATTGACTTGCAATATTCCTGATTAGAGAGGACTAATTAACCACTAAATTGAGAAAGGGAGTTAAGACAGAAAGGTTAAGGGACAGTTTTGTTTATTCTCTCTGATGTTAAACAGTATGGTATCCTAAATTATAAGAGCTCTTTGCAGAGAAAGATAGGACTTAATAAGAGCAATATTTATGGAATCTATCTATCAACTATTTGCACAGGAGAAGGCTGTGTCAGTGCCAGGAACTGCACCTACATCAACATCAGCACCAGGACAATGCTTTAACTATATACCTGTCTTTCTTTAACCTTATTTTTGGGCTGTGCAGCATGTAAAAATCTAATCTTGAAATTAAACATTCATTTCAGGTCATGATGCTCCTGCTAAATTTGTCAAAGGAGATAAAAGAAAAGTGAAACTTTCCAGTGAAGTACATAGTCATTAGGGAGTGGGGATGAGATCATTGAGATGAGAAAGAGACAGTGAATTGTGCCTGGAAGCAAAACCAGGACTAAACCTAGCTAAAATGTCCTTTTATACTTGATTTATCTTTCACTCACAGGGGTTTTCTAACAGTTGCAACTCCATTCTTTAGTGATTTAATATTGCAATAAGAGCTAGGAGAATCAATTCTAGTGACAAGAACATGAAGGAAAAGAGGTTAGTGCTGAATAGCAAATGAAACAACACTTGCTGTCCTTGTCCTTCCGGCTCACCTTGTTATCATTGAAGACACGCAGGGGTATTATAAAGGAAAACTGGTATAGTGCGAAGAGAAATTAGTTCCAGTGTAACATCTTAAATATTGAAACTACAGTTCCAGTAGGATCCTTGAAAATGGAAGTGCTTGTAGGCAGTAAAGCTGGTTTATGGAGAAAATAGGAAGTAATCCTTCTTTTACGGGGCTAACAATGCCCTCTTCAGTCACAGTTTTTAATAGGGAATGTGGTTTCTGAGTAGATTTTCTTTTTTTAAGTTCTCACTTACTAAATTTCAATGGCTTTTCAGGAAAGTTCAAAGGTTTTAAGAGTTCATTTCCATTTAAAAAGAAGTTTTCTAAGTAACCAGAATTATTCCTTTCTTTCACTCTTTCTTTTTCAACTTATTTAATCGTGATTAACAGTTGAAGTCTTCTCATCAGTTAAAGATATTTTCCAACTACTTGTTTTATTTTGTAATCTTGCTGTTCTTTTGTTTCACTAGGATTATTCTGTGGGTCATACAGGAATAGTATAAACTTTAAAAGGGTTGTGACAATGTTGAAGTAGTTCTGGCTTCTAAATTCCAGGTACCCACTGACGTTTTTTGAACCACAACATCCACAATTATTGAAGCAAGGGAATCCAGTTCAGAAGAAAAGCAGGAGGATGAGTAAGTATGCTCACAATGGTGTAGACTTTTTTCATTTTTCTTATTGGTATAATTATATGTAAGCTTAATTGTCACTATGTAAATCCTAACTGTTTAATGCACTTTATCTGCAAAATCATTCTTCCCAAAGCCACAACAATATTTTTGCACATCATGTCATCCACTTTGTCAGTCTGAGCCTATACAGGCTCAGGTGCTAAGGTGGTTATTAATAAAAAAAAAATATATTCTGGAAAAAAATTCTTGGTTTAGGCGTCCTTGACCAGTGGAGGGCTTATATGATACCACAGAAAATGAGAAAAGAAAACTAAGTAATTTCTATGAAATAGATTTCTAAAGAATCTCTTTTATTCCTTTATCAGATATTAGAAATCACAGCCCTTTTAATTCTCAGACCTTCAACATCTATCATTCAATTGTTATTCCTTTAAATGCAAATAAATCTTATAGCCTGGCAGACTTTGAAGAAATCTTTTGATCATCAGGAAGGATATATTCTGACTTGTCTTGAACATAGGCATCAATATTAAAGAAATATGTTTGTTGTGAGGTTTTAGATATTTATTTCTGAAGCTACTAGTTACTTGTCTGTGTTTGAAATTGAAGACCCAGTATTCAAATTGAGAGTCAAGATCTACAAAGGAAAATTATGTTCAGGCATACTCTGGTACCCAAAATTTGACTTAATAAGATAATAAACCTTTTCAGGTAACTACTTAAGTAGTTATTTGTAGTTAATTCTATGATTAAATCTAACATTGATATATGTAAACTGAATCAAATAGGACAGAAAATAATACTTCTGCAAAAGGACACCTAACATTAAATGTCTTGTAATTTTTCTTCTTTGATCCTTCTGCCTGATCTGATAAAACTAAAGGAGTGAGCAGATGTCTAGGTGAGGTTAAGTAATTTTAATTATTTAATTTAATAATTAATTACTTAATGTAATAAGAAATTACAGATGTACATTTGAAGTGTTTATTTAAAAGTATGTATATCCAAATGACCTTTTTCATTATCCACTCTAATGAATTGAAAAAAAAGAACAAATAATACTTGCAGCCTCCTGCACTTAGTATTTATACAATTTTAGTGTGGCTATAGATGTCAGCAGTACAATATTTCTTTCTCTTAGGCCTTCTTTAGAGTTCTTTCTCTTGAGAGTGATTTTTTGGATAAAACCATTGCTCTCATTGAAACTTTGGACAAAATGTATACCAAATGAAACTGAATTTTCTGTGGTTTGGGATTACATTTTTTTTTCCCCCTTATGATTTTGTTTGGGGTTTTTTTTTTTTTTTTTTTACATTACTTAAAACTCCTCTTTGCTAGCCAGAAAAGGAGATGCCAAAATAACCCAAGGAGGTTGTGCAGACTCTCTGAAAGTGAGATGTTCAGCAAGTTTAGTAAAAATGACAGCTCATGTGAGATTTACAATCCAAGGGACTTAACCAGACTAATGCTTTAAGAAGAACTTATTTTGCCCATTTTGTGAGACTTAGAAAAAGTTCAGGTCTGCATCCAGAACACAATCCTAAACAGAAGTACAATGAAGTAACTTTTACAATTCTGATTGTTTAAAATGAGTCTGCGTTTTCACTTCTTTGTTTCTTAATAACTATCTCTGTCAGTTGCTCATGCTTCTCGTTGGTCCCTTCTTGACTTCTTCTGATATCACTTTAGAACTTCTAATAAATTTCCTAAACTCATTCCAGCATTCTAGGTATTCTTTGTTTATCCCTCCAGCAGTCAGATAGCAGGGCATTAAATAAGTTGTCATTTTAAACTTCGTAATTGTTTTGACTTTCCATTCAGCATCATAAAACTGCTATGCAATCCACTGTAATCACTCCAAAGATAAAAAGCACGTAAAATAAACTACTGCATATAATTTTCTCTACGCAACTTCAGAACAATACTGGTTTTGAAAGCCAATAATTGATAAATTTAATCTATATCTCATTTAGAATTGGTGACCATAAAATAAACAACAGCCTTGTTATTTTCTCCCTAATCTTAGCAATAAAAAACATAAACCAAAACTTTCTTACAGAGGAAATATCTGCATATTATGGACCTTTGTGGGGATGGATACCTTTCTCTCTTTGTGTCTATTGCTCTCTACTTGCATGGCTGTGATCTTTTGCCAATATGCACTCTGCAGCAAGTTCATAGCATACTACAGGTACCACAGGGGTGGGTACAATGGCTTCTTGCCTCATCGACATTATATATTATGTGACTATTACATGAATTACATGCTGTAGTGAAATATGTATATAGATTTTTTTCCTCTAATATATGAAATAGAGTCTGGTCATACATTAGCCCTGAAATCACACTATCACATATATATACACACATGTGTTTTTTTGTTTCAGGGTTGACATCCTGGTGGTTTTATGACTGTTGAATCTCCTGGAGAGCGTATGCTGCTGAGGTGCATGGAGACAGACAGTGGCATTGTTTGAAGTTATTGTTTTGCTGTATTATTTGCAAATTATGAGCAGTGGGTCCATTTCTTCTTCACACTAGAGGGCTCCTTCACACTTGTCTAGCAGTGTGGCAGCACCTACAAATCAGAGCAGTGGAAACATGCTGCAGTGTAAGGGTTTACCTGCATTACAATACATAACAGGCCCCCTGTGTCTTCCTGTCACAGAAATCACTTCTGTGTATTGCAATAGTGTCGACTCGAGCAGTGTCAGAGTGGCTTGTGATAATTTTCCCTCCTCTTTACCACATAACGTGGGAAAACCAGAAACACTGCAGAACTATTTCTGAACAAGGAGATGTTAAATTATGTTCCCTGTTCAGTTTAAAAATTCTAATGAGCATAACAGACCTTGTAATCAAGGCAGTGAACACACTGGAAATTTTAGTTGAAGTGTTTCCAAAATTATGGCCACTAGGTAGAATTGTTGGAGGTTATTAAATATCCTACAGATGTGTCTTTCTGCTGTTAGAGCGATTGAGTTGACTTAATGTCGTTAGTGGAACCAGTGTGTTTACAGGTTGAAGAAAATGCTTTTACTAGGTCTGCATGTTGCAGCAGTTTTTCTTGTCAGTATTTTGATCTTGAACTATAGTGACTCCAATAAGAGCCAGGAACAAGAAATGTAGAAGAAAGCTTAACTTTTGGAGGAAGGCCACTGCCATGTGATAAACCACTCTTGACTTTTTTAGACTGGAATATCAGATAGCTTTGGCCTGTAAATACACCTCTCAAATTTGTAAATTGGTAGAGAAGATTGGCAAATCAGGAAGTAAAAGGCTTCTTGAATCTGTCTTTTTCTCTGTTCTCTTTTTTGCCATGTCAATAGGTTTCTTAATTGTCTATGCAGAAATTTCTTAGCATTAATGAGAGTAGGCTTTCTTAATGTCTAGTTACATGAAATATTATGGTACAAAATCATGTGCTGTAGTTCAGTAATGTTTTAGTTTTCTAAAATAACTGAACTCTATTCAGTGTGAGAAGTTCTGTAGTAAACAGTGTCCATTCAAGTAACAGTATCAGAAATTGTCCCCAAAACACCGAGTTATGATGATATTTTAAAGCATTGTTACTGTTGTCCACAGCTTCAGCACTTAAGCTCTAGTCTCTTCTTTGTCAGCTTCATGCTTGGGAAATATCACTGGAGTCACAGCTAGTGGAGTGAAGGCAAAGAGCAGAGAGGAATGACTGAAAAAACTTGGAATATGTTTGTGTTGTAAGGAGAAAAGGTATCAGAAATACAGAAAATAATACATGGCTTTTAAAATCTACAGCCTGGGGGCAAGTGTTGAACTGCCAGAGGGTAGGAGGGCCCTTCAGAGGGACCTTGACAGACTAGAGAAATGGGCAGCCTCCAATAACATGAGATTTAACAAGTCTAAGTGCCGGGTTCTTTACTCTAGACATTGCAACCCTATGCATCACTATAGACTGGAGGATGAGTGGCTGGAGAGTGGTGAAATGGAGAGGGATTTAGAAGTAATGATTGACAAGAAACTTAATATGAGCCAGCAGTGTGCCCAGGTGGCTAAGAAGGCCAAAGACATCCTGGCCTGTATCAGGAANTGAACTTGTTCCGTCCTATATAAATATGTGTATATATATATGAAAAGTATTAGTTGGATTTAAACATACATGCACAGGGCGCAGCGTATTTGTTAAAACTCCTTGCCATTCTTCAATAACGCAGCAACAAGGAAGATTATCCTTTCTCCTACTCCAGGATGACGTCATTGTGCTGATAAGTAGGACTTAGGAAAGGTTTATGTTCTTAGCAATAACGAATGTAATGCTCCTTTTAATATTTTAATTTGTAGCTTTATTAATTTTCAGTGTTTATCTTGTAAGATCATTAGGAAATTCAGGAATCATTTCTCTTGTTTGAGAGAAAAATAGTAGGGTGATCTAAGGATAAATAAGCTCACTGCTGTAGAGTTCCATTAACACTGTATCACACCTGGCAAATATCCACAAGGTCTTTCAAAGTGATATGCTGTAAAATTTCAAAAAACTGCAGTCTTAAAAAGTTCAAACATATTGTTAAAATTTTAGTGTTGAAGCTGGTAGTAATTATTGAATACTTGATTTGTTCCCTAATAGAACAGATGTTTTTAATTTATTATTTCACACTGTAAATTTTCACATTAGACACCATACTAGATCAAGATAAAATATCAGTGACAGGACACTTGTTCTTTCCATTTAGTCAGAAGAAAACAGATATTATTGTACTATATTTTGCATCTTGATCAGATCCATTTTGAGTCATTTCCTTACAGAAATTGCTGAAACCTCTCCAGAATTCTTCTTGGATCATTCATTTATTATTGTCTCACACAATTATATTAAGTTGTATTTAGTGGATGTAGAAGAAGAAAGATTAAGAGTTAGCTCTTCTGGATGGGCTATATGGCATCTGGTATAGCTCAAGCTGGAATCAATGGGAGGCAGCCCAATCCCTAAAGAACAATTCATCCTGACTTATTGCACGAAGTGCATAAAAGTGATTTAGAATTAAATACTTCTGCAAAAGCAAACTAAATATCCTATAACACCATCATCTACTGAGCAACAGAACACAAAATTTGATAATCACACGTATAAATTCTGCTTGTTTGACCTTAATACTGTGACTAATTGTTGGAGCAGGTAATGACACCTAATCTACAGACTGCCCAACACTTTCTAATATTAATGTCTGCCTTATTACTGTTATAACTTCAGCAAACCTTAACTGTCTGAGTTTCAAGTTTTGTGAATTGTGCGTATTTGATAAGCTTTTAAGGTTTTTTGTTTTCTACTTGTAAGGAAATAGAGAATGAAAGGTGCAGCTAAAACCACTGGGCCATTTTTGACAGTAAGATTAGAAGCCATGTGGCTTTTCCCTGCTCAAATGTAACCGTCTCTTCTCTGAAGTACATATATGCCTGTTTTTCTAAATAACCATGTGAAGGTGTAATTTGGGGATGAGACAAAAATAATCACAGAATCATGGAATAGTTTGGGTTCAAAGAGACCCTAAAGACCATCTAGTTCCAACCCCACTGGAAACTACAGGTTCAGATACGTACGCCAGTGTTCTGCTTGTGAAAATTCACCAAAACCCGCAAATTTCCAAGGTTCTGAGGTATTTATCAGTAACAGTAGGTATAAGTATTTATCAGTACACTCTAAGTATTTACTGGCTCAGCTCTCTGAAGAGGGCTACTGCAAGTGTTTTTCTTGTCTGCTTCCCTCATGATGGTTTCAAGGAGTACTCTTCCATGAACTCTCCTGCTCTTTAGAATGGCTGCTATTATTTGTTACTGCTGCCGTAACTGAACCTGCTGTCTGATACTGATATTTCCCCATCTGAACATTGAGGTGAGGTTTCTCTTTAAAAAGTGTTGGATTTGGGGTTTTTTTTGACTCTACCGAGATTGAAATTAAACTACACGTGGCTACTTAGTGATTAGGTTAGCTGGCGTCAGTATTTCTGTAGAGATGCTTCACAGTCTGTGCTCAGGACTTCAAAATTGGTATCTATCCACTGACATGCAATTGCTACTGTGTGGTGCAGTTACTGCTCAGCCCAGATCCGGCAAGAAAAATTTGACAAAGTTGCATGCGCTGTGTGTTCGTGAAAGGAGAACTGTCCTTGAAACTTGGTTCAAAGATGATTCACCCTCAAAGGAGTCAAAGTCCTAGTTCAGGTAAGGTAGCTGCCAAATACAGAACTTTGTTAGCAACTTTTAAAGGCTCCTCTGTCTTAAATTATATCTTCTGATTCATCGTTTTCACCTCTTTCCAGATGAAATTTTTCTGCTTTTCTTGTAGCACCTTTCTCCTACTGCCACTTCTCACCTTCTTTTATTCTGTATCCAATTCTGTTGTATAATGACTGTTTCTAAAATAAATATGTGAGAGTATTGACTCCTTTAAATTCATGATGGATATTTCAAAGCTCACACTAAGGGACATTTTTTTCTATCATTTCTTCATTAAGAATGTTGGAAACTTTTGAACAGAATTTCTATTATATTGGAAAAACTTTTCTCAAATGATTTTTCCAAGTCATAATTACTTAGCAGTTCTGAAAAATGCCTTCACAGCTCATCAGCACAGTATTGACCCAGAACTGACAGTTATCCTACCTACAGGAAATTAACCTTGTGAGAATATTGATAGAAACAGGACTAGACTAAGAAAAGAGCATGCAAGGCAAGTGTGTTCTTCCCTGAGGCAATTATTTTGATTTATTGGCAGAATGTTGTGGAAAATAAAAGAACTTGCTTACTAGGCTCTACCAACTTTATTGAAAGGATGCAAAGGAAGTGTGAAAAGTGGAATGTGTGGGGAATTAGAGTGAGAGCACAGTATTTGTTGCTGGCAGATGTGTGCTAAGCTTCACCATTTTACTGGGATGGTACAGTTCAGTTGTTATGACACATCCAGGAAGAAAAACAGAAAACACGAGCTGGAGGCTTGGAGAAAATTAAATGATGATGACTCAGAACTTACACCCCAAAGTAAAATGAAGATTAAACTACTGCACCAATATGTTTAGCAAAGGAATCTGAAACACACATGAAGAAATCAGCTACCAGCTTATTGAAACTTTTCACTGATCTTCAGATGAAGAGGGTAATATTAGAAAGCTAGTGTCAAGGTGAAATGCAAGGATGGTTACAGATAAAATGGAAGCTGAGCTTATTTTTTTGCTGTAATTTTCTTTTCAATGTATTGTTTTTTGTTCATTGTGCAGTCAGCTCTACATCTGCTTCTGCTGAAAACCAAGGAAAAGTGTTTCAGTGCCTAAAAGTGTTATTGTTTGACTCGTTTGGCTGGGAGAATGAGTCTCAAGTAACCTATGAACTCTGTGCCATATCCTTGCAGTAAGCAGAGAGCCTGCTGGGGTGATCTATTTAACTTGCCATTAAGTTTTATGTAACTGTTATAGTATTGTTTAAAAATGGTTTGTGGGATTCTCTGCAGTAATATGGCATAAATTAACTTCTACTTTAAAAGTAGTAGCCAATTTTTATCCCTTGTGTAAACAGATCTATTTTTATTGTATTTACTGAACTGTTTTCGTAAGTTTGAGAGACTATCACCTATAATTTATCACCCTTATTGCAATGCGGCATTTTGCTTAAAACTTTAACTGTTGCAGCGGTCGAGTTACATGTGGGTGAGCTTCTAAAAAGTAGTATTTAGCTGTATCTGAATTGTTACTTAAATCAGAGGATTTCAAATATATTTTTAAAAGGTGAACAAACATCATTGTCTTACTTTCACCATGTGTAAGAATGAGGTAAATACAGATAAAATTAGTAGGTTCAAGGTTATATAAACAAGTTAGTCCCACAGCCAGAAATAGACAGAGCCCTCCCAGCTGCTTTACTCTCTCTAAATTGTCTGTCTAAACACTTGGTCTGTTCTTTGAAACCTAAAAGGTAAGAGATAGTTTACACCAGTTAGGCCTCTCATATCAAGTCTAGTTTCTGTATTCTTGGAATGAACCAAAAGGTTCTATGCTAGCCTTGGCTATATAGTGCTGGATTCATACATTTCAGTATCTCAACATTGTTTTTTATGGGTGCAAAATTTATAATGAAATTTTCTGTATATATGAGAAACTGGTTATCAACAAGATCATCTTATACAGCATATCAAGAAATCCAGTGACTGTGTGCTTGATTCTGGAAGAAATCTATGTCCATAATTCTAGTTCACTTTAAGTAGCAGTTATAATTGCCAGGTGTTGAAAGGCAAGATGGTGATCTTGTTAGTTGTTACCAGAGAAATTCAGGTCTTTTTTCTTCTTTGCCAAAGAAGCTGCAATACTATCTACCTCAGATGATGATGCTTTATGGAGCATATATTTCCTTACCTTCTGAGAGCACAGCCTCAAAACTCACTGAATACAGGGCAGTTTATGGGGCACGGTGAGCCTTTATTTTGTATTTTTATGCATCATAAAGACAGTGATAGTCTCCTTTGTGGATTATCAAGAGGACAAAGGCTACATTACACCATTGCTGCTGACTCTGATCACATAAGGCACAATCAGTTCAATGTTAGTGCCTCTGGCTTACAGCTCCAGCACATGGGCATTCTAAAAGGACAGGTAATAGATAACAGCTGCTACTCTGCACTGCATGTCACCTGAAGCAAATGGTGCGTGGCATTCCCTTTACTAGTACCTGGCAATACTGGACTCTGTTTATCACCACCCACTTGGCAACAAGAACTATTCTTGGTCAGTAGTTTGCTGTTGCCCTGTTCAGCAGTTGTTCTGGAATTTCTGGAGCTTGTAAGAATGAGGCAATTTCTAGAATGAGGCAGAAAGACGTTAATGGTTCTCTGTAAGGGTGCTTATGGTTGAGAAAAAGGAGAGGAGGATTACATTCTCAGTTACTCTTACATGTTGTTCTCCATTGCTTATAGTTGTTGTGCTGAACCTAGAATAAGTTAACTTGGGCTGACAGCTAGACCATTTACTCAACATTTGGGTGTTCTGTTTCTTTACTGAATGCATACATTTTGATTAGTGATGTCCATGAAAATGATCAATATTAGCTGTCTTACTAGGCTATATCACTGTGAGTTATATGGTGATGAAACCTGTTCTTACTGTGACTGTTCCCTGAATCCAAACTTCCAGTGTTATCATTGGCTTAACAAGCTTTACATTTTCTGTTAAAAAAATACAGAAAGCTCATATTTCAAAATAAATCTCCTAATCGTACTTTATTTAACAGCTGACACAGCTAAGATTTTAAGCTGCTGAATGCACATATAATGCATTTTAAGAAATGACATTGCTATGGTTATGAGTTACACAACAATATGATGTCAGCCCTCTGATTGGTGCCATGGTATTTAGCAATGCCACTTGGACACGAAAGTTCACACACAGAAGCCTGTCCAACAGTTCTAAGAATTTTATATCTTTTGAAGTATTCAATATATTTCTTTATGTGTTGAAGCACTGGCCATCCAAAACTCTTGTTTTCATTTTCTAGCAATCTCAGTGAACTGTGGGTCATTGGATTATTTGCTTTCTCACTGGCTGCACTGAAATCAAGCAGTCATCAGCTGAATTACTATAGTTTAAATGTGTCAAAAAAGAATTTTAAAACTCCTTTAAAACAGCATTACGATTGTGCTTTCAACACAGCATGAGGATACAACACAAACATAAGAGGTAGAGCTAGTTCAAAGAAAGTGGATTTTCAGTACTGGCTCAAAATAAAAAAATTATGGGACTTTGAGATTTCAGTTGCCTGCTTCAGTCACAAGTTTTCTATGATTATAGTTGTTTCAGCAAGAAAACAATCTACTTTTGATACAAATTAGTTTTTAGTTTTCCAAGACCACCTTCTCTCGAGACTATAGGGAAACAATAAATGAAAACCTTATCAAAATATGAACAGTCTACTGGAATTATAGCAATCATGTCCTATCAATTCCTTTGTCTAAAATAAAAGACAAATTGAGACCAGTCAGGATGGAGTTGACCAACAAAATCATATTTATCTGTTTAGATTGCTCAAAACCAACAGGTTTCTTAGTGTTAAGATAGTGAGGCAGAAGGAGGAAGGAAACCAGGTGACTTAAAAAGTGGCTTTTTATTTAGTAGATTAGTCTCCATTGCAAACAAGGCTTGATGTGTGAAAAACATTGTTTATACAGTGACTGTTGAGAAATGCTCTAGTGGACTCTGCTAACACTTACATCATAAAATTACTTGAATGCATTATGATCCAGCTGGTAATTTAACTGACTTATGCATGGATGGATAACCCTAATTCATGCCATTACAGAATATGTATAAGAAATTGCTGAAGGTTTAGCATACAACTCTGAGCTGACAGTGTGCCCTGGCAGCCAAGAGGGCAAATATGTAGTGTCCTGGGATGCAGTGGGAAGAGTGGGGCCAGCAGTTCGAAGGTGGTGATCCTTTCTCTATACTTAACTTTAATGAGACCACATCTGGAATACTGTGTCTGGTTCAGGGCTCCTGAGTACAAGAAAGACAAGGAGCTACTGGAGAGGGTCCTGCAGAAGCTACAAAGATGATGAGGGGTCTGGAATACATCTCTCTCATGAGGAGAGACTGTGGGAGTTGGGTTTGTTTAGTCTAGAGAAGAAAAGACTAAGAGAGGGTCTTACAATTCATATCAGTATCTCAAAGGTGGGTGCCATGAGGATGGTGCCAGATTCTTCCAGTTGTTCCCAGTGACTGGACAAGCAGCAATGGCCGTAAACTGAAACAAAAGAAGTTTCACCTCAACATGAGGAAGTACTTTACATTGAGCCTGGCAGAGTACTGGAACAGGCTGCACAGAATGGTTGTGTAGTCTCCTCTGGACAGATTCAAAACCCCATCTAGATGTATCCCTGTGCCACCTGCTCTAAGTGACTCTGCCTTGCTGTGGGGTTGGGCTGGATGATCCCCAGAGGTTCCTTCCATTCTGTGATTATGTATTAACATAATTACAGTACTTGATGAACTTTTTGTGAACAGATTTAGGGTTTTTCTGTACCATCTTATGGCTCCTCCATTAGCTGAAAAGGAAACCTATTGTTATGTTCTTTCTTAATTGTTTTTAACCCTTTCATCTAAAATCAGATCTCTTGACCAAGAGATGTCAGTAATATAAAACTTGAAAGGTTTTTGTATTGAATTCTACTTATCACAAGCCACTTGGCAATAAGTCCTACTCTTGGTCAGTGCTTTGCTGCTGTTCTACCCAGAAGCTCTTGTGTAATTTCTGGAGCTTGCAAAAAGGAAGCAATCTCTGTTGCTCCAGTGAAAACAGAAAGAGGCTAATGATCCTCTTGAAAGGTATTTAGACTTGGAAAAAAAAATAGAGAGGAAGACTACATTGCTTTTGTTCTCAGATATTCTGGCTTTGTTAGTTCAGGTAAGATAAGATATATGCTGGATATATCTTTAGAGGTAGGGGCACACTTTTAGTTGTGTGCTTTGGAGTTGGTTTTGCCTTTTTCCTTTATTGTTACCTGTATAAAGAGAAAGTACTACAAAGTACTACTTCACTGAATCTCTAGGTTAAATTAGTTGACATTTGTATTGGATTTTGAACATGCAAAGTACTAGCGAAAATATGAACATTATTTTGGGAAAAAGGTCTTCTTCAATTGCATGTGCAATCACTAGGGAAGAAAAATTACAAATGCTCAGATAAAGAGAAGATTTCCTGGGATATTGTAGCATATAATTGGTTTGTCTGAAGGCTGTAATCAAATACTTCTATGATGATCACTTTATGAGGAAAATATTAACTATTATCTTCTGCAGTGTTTGCATGAGACCACCATTACATAGTGAAGACTAAATGAGTATTTGAATGATTGTTTTTCCTTCTCCCAAATAGTGTGTATTCTGCATAACTATGGATCAAAGTTTTTGTTAAAGACTTTAGTCACTTAGTGATAGATTGTATCATAATGTAAAACTCATTGACCAAAATTAAGGCTAACATTCCCTGATTTTAAGCAGTTCTTAAAGATGTCTTCTTACTGGTTCTTTCATTAAACTCTTCTGTTTGCATTGCAGCACATTTAAAAAAAGAGTTTAATTTGTATGTTCCTGCATTATTTATTGTTACACAAAGTAATATATTTTTATAAAATTTACTCCTTATGTTACTATGCATTCTGAATTGCAGTAAATTTAGGTTGCAGGGGAGACAAAGTCTAAATCACAATTACATGAAACTGCAAAAGAAGACTACCTAAAGAAGTTTGAGAGAATTGAAATTAACTTTTCCTGGTAAAGGAAATGTCTCCAATTTCCTGCAGCAATTGCTTGACAGATCCAGAGAAGAGCAACACGGATGGTGAAAGGACTGGAGGACAAGACCAATGGGGAGCGGCTACGGGAACTGGGGCTGTTCAGCCTGGAGAAGAGGAGGCTCAGAAGTGACCTCATTGGTGTTTACAATTACCTGAAGGGAGGTTGCAGTCAGGTGGGTGTGGGTCTCTTCTCCCAGGCTGATGACACCAGAACAAGAGGACATAGCTTTAAACTATGCCAGGGGAGGTTTAGACTGAATGTTAGGAAGAGGTTTTTCACACAGAGAGTGATCTCTCATTGGAATGGTCTACCCAGGGAGGTGGTGGAGTCGCCATCCCTGGAGGTGTTTAGGAGAAGACTCGATGATGAGCTCAGTGACATGGTCTAGTTGGTGGGAGGCTTGGATGGATGGAGCGTGGTGCCCATGGTTCCATGCTTGTGGGCCTGATCCCTGGGTGGGCGTTTGCTTGGGAGTTGGACTAGATGATCCAGTGGGTCCCTTCCAACTCAGAATAACCTGTGATTATAATTTTTCTCATGTTTGATATTCATCCGGTATTGTTTATGGTGCATGCTTATGCTTTGGCATCTTGCAAATGAGGTTAGTAGAAAGGTAGCATTTACAGTTATTAACCACTGTCTCTTCCAGAATGCCTCTTAGAATATTTATTCAAATTCAGCCATCATTATTTTTATCTCACTTGGGAAATTATTAGCTTTCATCTGATGCCTCACATATTTATGCTAGAAATAAGAAGATTTTATACTAAGCGTATTAGTGTATTTAACGTCAGAGGGGAAGCCAAGTCATTATGCCAATTCTTATTTTGAAGAGCTTTTAATAGCAATACCTTTTTCACAAGTAGTCAATATGGTCCATAAGCAAAATTTAGACAAGTAGCTAAGGACCCTGACTTGTATTTCTAAAGATGTTGGGTCAAATAAAAACATAAGCATGTGCCTAGAAGGATTAGAATAACAACAAAACCCAAAGCAAAAAATCTGTCTAGGATCACCTATCATTGATTTTAGTGGAAATTAGATGCATGACTGCTTTTGAAAAATCTTTTGAGTGTCCATCTGCCTCTCTAGTGCCTTAAACATATTGAAAATCTGGCTCATATGCCTTTAGGAGCCTCCAAGGCCTCACTGGCTAACACTTATAAAAAGATAATTTTCTGTCTTTTAGCTGTAACCATCAACCTCCCACAAAATCAAGACTAGTTTAAGCACTTTAGTGAACAGTTATGTATCAGACTCAACAAATTAGAGAGATGGGCAATCACAAATCGTGTCAAGTTCAACAGGAGCAAATGTCAGACCTGGGACAGGGTTGATGTGTACACACAATTCTGGTGATGTGTACAGACTGGAGAATGAGAGGCTGAAGAGCAGCAGTGTGGAAAGGGACCTGGGGGTCCTGGTCAGTGGCAACTTGAATATGAATCAGCAGTACCCTGGTAGCCAGGAGGGCAGCCTCACCTTGAGTATTGTGTCTGTTTTGGGCACTACAAAATAGAAAGAGACGTAAAGCTACTGGAGAGTATCCAGAAGAGGGCAATGAAGATGGTGAGGGGTCTGGAGTAGAAGAGGCTGAGGTCAAAACACTTACTTTGTTCAGCCTGTAGGAGACTGAGGGGGGACCTCACTGTGGTCTTCAACATCCTCATAAGGGAAAGCAGACAGGCAGGTATCAATCTCTTCACTCTTACGACCAGTGACAGGATTTGAGGAAATGGCATGAAGCTGAGTCAGGGAAAGTTCAAAATGGGTACTACAGAAAGATTTTTCACCCAGAGGGTGGCTGGGTGCTGGAACAGGCTCCCCAGAGAAGTAGTCTCGGTACCAAGCCTGATAGAGTTCAAGAAGTGTTTGGACAACACACTAAGGCATATGATGTCATTCTTGGGGTGTCTGCACAGGGTCAGGAGATGAATTCAGTGGTCCTGATAGGTCCTTTCCAACTCAGCATATTCTATGATTCTACGAAGAACTGATAATTTAGTCCCACGAATGGTAGATGAACTTTAAAATTACAGTACAAACATTGCAGGTTGATTTGAATAATGTTAAAAATGAGGAGGTTTTTTTTATGTGCAGGTAGCCTTTTCAAATCTGAAACAAATAGTATCTATTAGTTGCTCTAAAGAACCTTTACTTGCTAGATTTATAATGCAGAAAGAAAAATATCAGAAGTTCAGCTCATAGTTCTTAGTAAAAACAGGTGAGTAGTTAGAAAGCATTGGGAGTCAAGTCACATGAAAATATTTTTGACGCAGTGATACTTATGGTCAAAAGACCTAGGAAAATAAATGATCAATGTTTTCTTCATGGAGCACAGAGATCTCATTTCACAGGTTCACAGGTTGTTCTGAGTTGGAAGGGACCCACTGGATCATCTAGTCCAACTCCCAAGCGAACGCCCACCCAGGGATCAGGCCCACAAGCGTGGAACCATGGGCACCACGCTCCATCCATCCAAGCCTCCCACCAACTAGACCATGTCACTGAGCTCATCATCGAGTCTTCTCTTAAACACCTCCAGGGATGGCAACTCCACCACCTCCCTGGGCAGACCATTCCAATGAGAGATCATTCTCTCTGTGAAAAACCTCTTCCTAACATCCAGCCTAAACCTCCCCTGGCATAGCTTTAGGCCATGTCTTCTTGTTCTGGTGCTGGCAGCCTGAGAGAAGAGATTCACACCCACCCGACTGCAACCTCCCCTCAGGTACTTGTAAACAGCAATGAGGTCACCTCTGAGCCTCCTCTTCTCCAGGCTGAACAACCCCAGTTCCCATAGCCGCTCCCCATNTCATGAGCTCATTCTTAAAGTATGTCCAGCCTTCCTGGACCCCTCTGCCATTAAGGGCTGTTTTCCATGGTACACTCCCAATTAGTTTCTTAAAGAGTCTAAAGTCTGCCCTCCGGAAATCCAGCATGGAGGTTTGGTTCATGCCCTTTCTCATCACACTGCCAAATGAAAACTCTATGATCTCATGGTCACTGCATCCCAAATTTCATGCAACCACAATATCACTACCAACCCATACTTATTTGTAAGCAATAGGTCGAACACAGCCTCTCCCCTGTTAGGCTCACTCACCTGCTGCATCAAGAAACAGCCGTCAACTATCTCTAGGAACCTTCTGGACTGTCTCCTCTCTGTTGTGTTAAGTTCCCAGCAGATTTCCTCAAACTAACTCCCACTATCCTCAATGAACTGAACCAGAGCCAATAGAAGTTAACAGATAACATTCAGTGAGTATCCATGGAGTCTTGATTTTGATTTATGAAGTAAAGAAACTCATGGACATGGCCAGCCTGGATTATTAACATTACTATTTCCTAGTTCTTTGACATCATTTTTGTCCCTTCTTTATTGTACTTCACATCAGCTTCTCCTTGAACATTGTCTTTTTCCTCTACTGTATCAAACAGTATCAAACTTGGGTGCCCACGGAGGT
Source organism: Pitta sordida (assembly GCA_013390025.1). Lineage (NCBI taxonomy): Eukaryota > Metazoa > Chordata > Aves > Passeriformes > Pittidae > Pitta > Pitta sordida. The sequence continues at coordinate 55,968 of WEKX01011419.1, forward strand.
GGTGGAGTCACCGTCCCTAGAGGTCTTTAAGAAAAGGTTGGATGATGTACTTGGTGGCATGACCTAGATATTAGGGTAGTGTGTTATAGGTAGGATGGTGTGTTAGTAGTAGGATGGCAACAGGTTAGGTAAAAGGTTTGACTAGATTAGATTAGGTAATAGGTGATAGGTTGGACTTGATGATCTCTATGGTCTTTTCCAACCTTACTGATTCTGTGATTCTGTGAAACTGTAGAGATACACTTTAAAAACATATTACATCCTAAAAAACCCCTACAAGGCACTCCCATTTGCTTCATAATTCAAATATAATAATTTTGATTTCAAAATCTTTTGCAGGTTATTTGATTCCTGATGGGTGGTAAAGCCTGATTTATTAAAAATAAATTGTTCTTTTTTTTTCACAGATCTGACCTTCATCTCTTTCATATCAGAGTATAAATTTCTATTTGTAAAGAACAGCAGACAATAAGAATATCACCACTTAAAAATTCTGCTCATTTTATTAGTTTTCATCTTAGTGATAACAGGAAACAGTTGGATTTTATTGGAGCAAGTCCTACTGCATTCAAAAAATTTTCAAATTTTCAAAAGAAAATGACTATGAAAAAAATTAGGGTAGTTGACCTAATGCCATTAGAGCTGCAGTTGTAGAATTTCATTCTATTTTTGCAATAAGGAAAAAATAGTCAAATTCTACAAAATACTATTCCTATTCTTTTGAATGAGAAGTTTATCTTGACCATTACACTTTTTGAAATGTTTGTGTCTTGGAATAGCTATGTGTATGTCTGGAATAGCTGCTGTATGTAATTCCCAAAATACTGATTTGAACTCTTTAACTGTCCGAAAATCATTCATGCATCTCATGAAATCACCCTTCATGCCTTTTAAATGCAGAAGTAAACACATAACTGCAAAGTGAGAGAATACATATTGTACAAATATCAGCCTCATTTCTGCCCCATGCCAAACCAACTGGGAATGGTACAGTGTATAATACAAGGGGTACCTTGAAATGAACTAAATTATATACGTATTTATTCATAGCAAACATAAGCAATACTTTCTTGGGTTTAGTGCTGTAATCTTCTTCAAAACAATACACTTATGGAAAAATGTTTATCAGTATCTGAACAACATAAATTGCAGTTCCTCCCTTGTAGATGGTCTGGAAGTTTTAACTACTGTGAATACTGTTTCCTGCAAAGGGGTCACTTTAGAGATCATAAAGTGTGGTTATCTTTGAAGTGGGTCTATGCTTTTTCTGTATTACCTTGGAATAAGGGGGGAACCGAAGTGAGGAAAGTAGAGGTGCTTTGTGTTGCTTCAACTCTTTGAACTGCTTTCAACCACAGTAGTGTTCTTTCTTAATTTAGTCGAATTATTGCTTTAATAGATGAACTCATTAGGTCACCAGTAGCTACTTTTCAAATCTTCAAATTCATGGAACAGTTTGGGTTGGAAGAGCCCTTTAAAGATATAGTCCAACCCCTTGCAAGGACATCTTCTACTAGATCAGGCTGCTCAGAGCCCTGTCTACCCTGACCTTGAATGTTTCTTTGCCTGATTATCTCAAAACAGGATGCCTGTTGTATCAATGAGTATCTCAAAACTGTACTTGAGCATCATTCAGGCTGATGACACCAGAACGAGAGGGCACAGCCTCAAGCTACGCCAGGGGAGGTTTAAACTTAATGTTAGGATGCAGTTTTTCCCAGAGAGAGTGAGTGCACGTTGGAATGGGCTGCCCAGGGAGGTGGTGGAGTCGCCATCCCTGGAGGTGTTTAAGAGAAGACTCGATGAGGAGCTTAGTGACATGGTCTAGCTGGGGGTTGTAGGGCTGGATGATACTGTGGGTCCCTTCTGGCTCAGAGTGGCCTGTGTGCCTGTGAGGGAACTAGGTTTATGTTCACCACTCTGGGGTGTGCGTTCGGTCTCTGTACAGGTGTTAGATGGTGAGTTGGACTAGATGATCCTTGTGGGTCCCTTCCAACTCATAGTATTCTGTGAATCTGTGAATTCTGCGTCCATTCTCCATGATGATACCATGATAAGAGGCACAGCATTTTAACAGAAAAAATATTTCTTTAATGATATCTGATATTTAGATGTCACTCTAGGTTATAAATATTATTATTATTGTCTCAATTTCTTGAAAGACTGCTGTGAGATGAATACTCATAGGAATAGAAATGAACTTGGTTGAACAGCAGTGTAAAAAATTGCTTAATTTCTTATGTGTGGATAAATGCACCTTACTGTGCAGGAATAAAACATTAAGGAGTATTTTTTTATTATGGCATGTAAGAGTATATTCTATATATTATGTCAAGAAAGGAAAGATAGAGAAGCTTTTCCCTTTTACTATCTCAGAATATACTATCTTTCTCCAACAGGATTTACACATATGAAGACCTGTGAGTTCTTAATTGGTGTTACCTGCCTAAGGCAGTTTCTGGGTTAGCTTCGTTATACTAGACTAAGTTTGGATTTGCTTTGATCTGAAATGTGGTCTGTGTGAGTTCATCCTTACCTGTACACTGAAGTTCAGTGTGGTTTGGAACAGATTCATCCCACAAAAATTTAGGCTCTTCATGGAGGGTCCTTACTCAAGTAAACTAACTAGCCTAAGGATACAATTGCCATAGCCTCCTTGCTTGATTTAGTGGAGAAGGAAAAGTATGTCCTGCAGGATATTCATAACTTAACTTAACGAGAGTTCTGAAAGTTTATTAGTGCTCTCACTGACTACACAATGAGCTTGAGCTGGTTCCTAACTCAGAATCCTCATTTAAGTGCCCCAAATTAGATGGAATTAATCTGAACCAGAATCTCCTCATTCTGGATCAAACTCTGTTCAGTCTTTATCATTCAGAAGGTTCATTCTCTATGTGGATAAATGAAAATTGTGTATGTCTAGAAAGATCAGAATTTAAAAGTTCTTTGTCTGAAAAGACATGAAGGGAACGATATAGTCAATAACATAAAATACAAAGGAGAGCTTTTCTAACACATCTGTCCCTCTCTATATGAATCATACAGGTATAATAACATCACCGACTCTTCCTACACCTCTATCTGGAAAAAAACAAACAAACCAAGAACAAACCACCAAAAAGTAGCATAAGGAACACTTTGATATTACTGAATTCCAAAATATAAGTAAGGTTATAAGACAAATTGTTTCACGAGTACCTCTGTTTTTCATTCAGTGCCCATTGATTTAACATGCCAGAAACAATTAAAAAAACCCCAGAAGTGTTCTAAAAGGAAATATAGGGTGGTTTTGCATTTAATCTTAGCCATATATTTCAGAAATAAACATGTCTTTTATTCAGGACATGTATTTGCCAATAATATATCTGATTAAACTAGGAAAATTATACATACTATCAGTAGCTTGCTCCCAAATTACACAAGAAGAAATTAGATACATTTTCAGTAGCTTGCTCTCAAATTTCTTCAGTCTATGAGTCACCAGATTCTTCCTGCCAAACTAAATATGTCTGTGAAAGGCTGGAAACTTTAATGGAAAGAAACATAAAACTTGAAATACGTAGGAAAAACTAAGTTTTTTTCATGGAAGGCCTGTTGACTAGTAATTCAGGAATTCAGGGGATGTAGAGACAAATTATTACCCCTTACTTGTCCACTGAAGTTTTAAGGTATGAAACTTAAATCTGCTATGTTAACCTAAAATAGATNAAGGAATGTAATCACCTTTTCAGATCCATGACTAGAATGGCATCTTCTCTATGATTTTCCCCACAACACTGAAGACTTTTTATACCTTTGCATAAGCCACAGATTTTAAAATATTCTTTAGAATACAGACTAATGAGATACTGAGATTGTGTCTGTAATTAAGCTTTTATCCATTGCCTTAGTAGGATAGGGTGGTTAACTAATGCTCTTTTGAAGTCGAACTGGTTTTCAATAGTATTTACTTTACTTACAACTTGCTGTTTATGGGATTTGGGGGTATGAAGTGTTTCATTTTTTGGAGCTAGAAGTAGTAAGTGTTCCTAGAATATTTATTTCAGAAAGAAAACATGTAGAATTTTTTTCACTGAGCTGGACTGAGTCAGAATGGTCTGATCCAACCCTTTTGTTTTCTGCATAGTCAGGCTTGTGTAGATTTCTGCCCAACACACAAAGATACAAACATTATAAACAAATAATTCTGTATTAAAAATTATATATATAATTTCGGGCTTGTGTGTGAATCATAATTTCCTAATAGAAGTGCTTTAACAGGACACTCTTTCCCTACTTCCACACTTTAAAGGGCATCTAAGGAAGTGGAGGGGTCTGCTCTCTGGAAACGTTCTCATTGAGGGAAGCAAACACCTTCTGTCTTGTAAAACCAAGAACTCTGAAAACATATTAAATTTGTTTGCTCATGGGATTCAGTCAGAGAACATCGCAAGTGCCTCAGACGCGGGTCTGATTTTTGTTGGAATTTAAGTAACTTTCCCTAAGTTGGAGTGACCCACTGGTCAGTATATGGTATACGCCTCCAAAGACTAAGAATGTGTGTTAAAATTCTTATTCTCAGAACCTCATTCACTGATGCAAACATGAAGTATGCCTGTCATTACTTAACAATTACACCCAGAACTTGGGCTTTATCTTTCAAGTGGTTCTGCATTAAATGCACCACAAAGAAAGTATGAATTAATGGCTTTTTCTTCTTCCTGACATAGAAGTTCCTGTGGTTATTACCAAAGATAAATTTAGCATGAATTCTTCAATAAGTATATATTTGTGATATTCCTTTAGTCTTGATTTTTAGATTGAGAAATAACTATTGGTTACTCTTTCATCTGTTGTCATATTTTTTAATAACTAAGCTTGTATCACAGGGAAATATTGACATTTGGGTATGATTTAATGAACAAATTCATATCCATCCTGTTTTACCAAAGCCATGAGGTGAAAATTACTTAAAGTCTATATTTGATTTTCAGTGAGGTGAGAGGGTTTGAAATATGCATAAGAGTTAAAATGCTGTATAAGCCCTAGAAAAATGGCTGTATGAACTTCTGTCTTTGAATGTGCACTCTGTATAGATCACCCTAAATGCACAAGAAGATAATGTGAAAGATTTTAGTTAAGAGAGTACGTAATTCTGCTAAGCTGAATAATTTTCTTTGTGACTCTTGCTGTTGTTGATCAAGCATTGCAAATGTTATTAATACCAAAAGAAATGAAGAGGTCTATATGCAAAGGTTTTGGCAAATTGCATAAAGCTTATGCCAGAACTGAAGTCAGTGAAGGGGGTTTTTTGGTATCTAAGATTCAGTGGAAAAGTAAGAGGGGCAGCTATGCCAAGAATTACTAATGCTGATCTTGCCAAGTGCTTAAGTGACTTTATCCAACATGAGACTAAACAATCTATTAAATACACATATAGCAGTTAGGGAATCAAACGTCAAATAACAGCTTCATGTTATTTGAGAACAAATTTGAAACTCAGTCTGGTGCATAAAAAAGGTAAACATCATAAAAAGCATTAGCATCTTTAACATCTAACAGCTAATAAGGGCACATATAAATTGAACTTAGTAATAGACACTTCTTGTGACATATTTCTTGCTGAAATTTTAATCAATTATTTGTTTCCAGTCACTTCATTAAAATTATCATCTCTACTCTTGTCCCTCTTAATGCAAAGGCTGAAAAATTATTAAATCCTTGGTGACTTGAGAAATTAGCTGTAGAGAAGACCTGTTTACATGTGTTTTAGAGGCTAAATCCTCCCAGACTCACTGTGTGATCCATGGAGGAAGAAGGCAGAACCTCTCTCGCTGCTATTAAAGAGGACACTTAAGGAGATTAATCTCACTAAACTAAGGTTAGCCTTTATGAACAATCTCTAGCCTTTGTTAATGCGGTAAAAAATGAGAAAATTCTTTCAAAGACTGGCGTACTTTCAGAGAACTTCCTCAATGTTTACTACCATGGGCAACAAAGCACACATCAAATTTATGTGTCAGCTATTTGACTGCACAGTGATACCATTCCAAAAGCCAAAGCTGGCTTCTTTTTACAGTTACATTAGTAACTATGCCTATAATCCTGGCTCCCTGAGCACTGCCCCTGCAGACATGGTTAAAACACATCTAAGATCCTTTCCAGGTTAGTTTTCCTATAAGAAGTAAGGAACCTGCAAATAAAGATTGAGGAATACACTCAAATCTTCCATGGATACAGTATTCGGACATGAATGGGGCACGTAGCCAGACCAAGGAACTTAAAAACACTCTCAGATCTTGCTGTGTGAACATAGCCAAGATGACCAGCTTTTGTTTGCAAAGATTTGTAAGACTGTCACTGACACCACAGTCTGTGTGTGTCCATGGCAGCTTTTCAGCATGCCTCTGCTGGGCTTCTAACATTAACACTCCTTTCAATCAGGGATGCAGAGAGGAGCTAATGACTCATAGCTCCTACAGGTATGGAGTACTTAAAGAACTGAGTGCCATGCCATCTCTTGTAATTATGTTGATAGGTTTGACAGGCCTAGAAACTTTAATAACATCTTAAAAGCAGACTTCCTGAAGTAAACAAGAAGCTCTTAACTAAAGGGAAATGGAAAAAGTAAAATGTAATTACCTATTGCTATGCCACTTATTTCCTCTTTTCTAAGGCAGCAGTTCCTCCACATATACCTTACTTCTACACAGCAATGAGATCTAATGACAGCACTCGTTACCCTAATTATGTTCACGGTCTTATCCTGATTTTCTGATGATTATAAACTAATAGTCTTACGTTGTGTGCAGCTGGGGATTTTTCAAAGGACAACTCACAATTCTGGTTGTCCCGGTGAACAAAAAAAGTAGTAAAAATCTGCAGTAATTCTCCACAAAGTGGTTGACACAGGGAACGTAAAGTTAGATACCAGAAAAGCTCGTCTTTTATAGGATTCACTATTTCACACAAGGAAGCATGTACTAGATTCTCCATTCTGTGATGTGCTCCATCCTCTGAAGAATATCAGAGGAACTCCACTGTCTCAGGTGTATAAATTCAGCTCAAAATCTAGTGCACAAGAGCTTGAGTGGCAGAGAGATGTTCCTTGATAAAAGGGGGCAGCAGACTGCTTTTCCCTGGTGAATCATGGGAGAAGAAAAGCTATCTGAGGTGTAGAGAGTGCCTGGTGGATTTAAATGTGACCAAGATAAAAAGCAGATGTTCTATTTTGGAATCCGTGCAGTGTTCTCCCCTAAAAGACTTGAAGAGATGCTCCTTATCTTCATAAAATAGACTTATGTTATGAAGAAAGAGAATGGTAAAAACACGTTTGACTTCCTCTGGAGGTCAACACTTTCCTTCGTATGTGGTAAGCAGCTGGGACATCTCCTGAGAAGCTGTAAAGATTTTCCTTTTATAACTAGAAAGTTGGGCAGAGTAGACTTTACAAAGGAATTTTTTTTCTTCCAGTCCTAGCCATAGATATAGCCTTGTGGTTGTGAAGTACAGAGTTTCAACAGGAAGTAATGCAATTATTTCTGTCTTCATATCCACCCAACAACTCCCAAGGAATAGTCAGAAGCTTTGACCTTGAATCTGAACCAGGAGTTCCACCTCAGCCAAAAGGTATTCTTTATATTTGGAATCTCTAGTGAAATACAGAATGATGGAAGAAAAAGCTTCCCTCACAGATATTTCCTATGGATGTTAAAGGCAAACACTACCATTGATTATACCTTATTTAAAGGAACCAGAGTATGAGCATAGAAGTCTTAAAATACTACTTGAATTGTCATACCCTTTGCAACAAAAGAAGGAATTCACTGGATTTTTACCTCTGCAAATGGTGTGGCATTCTTCAAAAGTCTTGAAAAATGGAGCAGTATTTTTGACTTCCAATAATATGCTGCATTCTGTAGTACATTTTATATGTGAATCTCGATTTGTTTTACCAGTGTTACTGGGCTTAATTTTCTCTAGTTCTGTGTTTTAGATTGAACTCTGACAAATAAGAGGGAGATGGCTAAAACAGATTAAATTACTTCCTCGTGAATTGGAAATTGTCAGGTAGAGGGCACACAGTACTTAGCATTCAAGGGCCATATACATATCAGTTTCTTTAAATTCCTGCTGAATGATGCAACTGCAGTCTGTTGATTACAACTTTGGAAGATTTTCCTATAACAGGGTGGTCATTCACAAGTAAAACCTTCCACTGTTTTCATACAAAACAAAGTTGACATTTATGGTGTCAACAGTTACATTATTTCAAGAGAAAATTCAGAATGTGAGAAAACAACAAAGAAAACTTGGAGAAAATCTTTAGTGACAGCAGATAAATCAAGATTGCAAGGGTAATGCTCTCCTTTGAAACTTTGGAAACCCATCCTGGTATTTTAAAGTAAGTATGATCTAGCTTAGGGTAGAGATTTGAAACAGATTGTGAAACTAGAATAGCAGATTGAAAACAAAGAGAGATACTGCCAATGATTAACATTTCACATAACCTCTTACCTTGAGGAAGACAAAATACATGCAACAATAGGTCTAATTGCTTGGCAGAAACTACTTTTGTGGAAGTATGATAGCTCTCTGAACAAGCAGCAAATATTTTGCTGGGATAGAGATATCTAAGATACATACACAGTAAAAGAAGAATTGTTATGCTGTTCTAAGGATATAGAATATTGTCTCACTGTTTTCTGGTGCAGAAACAAGAGGGGGAGATGACAATCTTCCTTTATATTTATTTCAGCCATTCAATATTTGTAGGGCACTCAAATAATCACTGAAGTGTAACTGAGAGCTGCTCATAAATATAACGAATTTTGGTGTATAAATGAACACTTAAAGAGCTGGTAGGAAAATGTAAATTCCTTTATGAGAGATTCCAGTACTTTTAATATAGTGTTTAGCACCAGAATTCTACGTTAAACAGCACCCTAGGATAGATGCTCATTAACTATAACTGAAGAGTTGAAGAAAGAAAATAAAGGTTCTTTTGCGAATAGTGATTTACTGTGCATATATGAAACCAAGGTGCCCAGTTTCAAAAGTGAACTTTAATAGAATGTGCCTTGAAGAAGATGGTGAAAATGTCTACAGCTCATATGTTAAGGAAATTAAGATTTTTTGTAATTTAGAAGGGCAAGAATCTGAACTTCTGTTTTTAGTTCAAGCAAGGAGAAAATATTGAAAGCAATAACTCCAAGAATAGAAATTAATAGGAATACAGTGAGTATGACCAAAACCGAAAAATGATAGCTTAGAAGATGGGAATTATAGTCAACCATGAAGGAGAGAGAACTTCAGACAAGAACACCAGAGGAGCACATATTGTTATTAAAAGTAAACACTAGTTTCAGAAGCTATAAAGGCACACATTCTAGCATTTTTTGAACAAATGTATTGATGAATGCATTCAGAATTATTATATTCTTCACTAAAAGTTTTGTTAACTTTTTAATTTGATTAACAAATACTTGAAAATCAGAAATGGATTTCTATTACTTCCAAATTTAGTATTTCTTGATCCACACTATTGCAAAGTTAATTTTATATGTTACCTATACAGGTATTAGTTTTTATTATCTCACCAAACATGAATTTTCCTTCACATGTACTTAACTTAAGCCTTAAGCTTATTAGGCCTTAAGCTGCACCAGGGGAAGTTTAGACTGGATGTTAGGAAGAGCTTTTTCACAGAAAGAGTGATCTCTCATTGGAATGGTCTGCCTAGGGAGGTGGTGGAGTCGTCATCCCTGGAGGTGTTTAAGAAAAGACTGGATGAGGAACTCAGTGACATGGCTTAGATGATGGGAGGCTTGGATGGATGGAGCGTGGTGCCCGTGGTTCCAGGGTTGTGGGTTTGATCCCTGGGTGGGTGTTCGCTTGGGAGTTGGACTTAGATGATCCAGTGGGTCCCTTCCAACTCAGAATAACCTGTGAACTGATGAGGCATTGGATACTTGGGTGTGGTAACTTTCTGCTTGTTGCCTTCCAGCTTTCCTCTTCTTCAAACCAGATGTTGAAGCTTAGTGTGTTTTTAATATGATACAATGTGTATTTAAACTGTTTACTAGTAGTCTGACATAACAGGGACATGCAGTTCTGTCTCATTAGTGACTTGGGTCTAGTATGTGCTTTCATTCATTTAACTTCAGTGACAGGTCAGTGGAAAGCAGTAATATAGCAGGTGGAATAGCTGCAGCTGGAAAGTAGTCAAAAACAATAAGTCTGAGAAGGAAAATTTGTCAGAAACTCAGAGAGGTTGAACACAGGCACAACTTTATTCTTCACTGAGCCTTCATGGTCACTGAAGACTTGAGTGTCTCCAAGATAGAGGATAGTGATCATAATTAGCAGCCTTGATGATCATACCTAAGCTCATTTAGAGCAGTTGCAGACTCAAATGGATTACATGGAAAAATCTAGCAATTGAATGAAGGAAAGGCTTGACTTACTGAAGTAAAAGCCTCTGTCTCCACACACAAACTGAAGAGCATCAACCAGCTCAGCACCACAGAGTGTTTCTGGGCCAGCAGCAACAGAACTGGTTAAGGTAAGCAAACACAGGCCAAGGTAGAAGAAATGGATGTAGGACGCAGTGTGCATCTTCACCTGCCGAGGAAACAAAAACAATGTCAGTATTTCCCAACAGAGTGTTAAAGAAAATGAGTCCTGCACCCTTATGAGTTGAGAATGGATATGTACTGTAATTTCTTGGACAATAAACATATTATTAAGAAATATGTCACTATAAGTTTGTAACTGTCTACATATTCTAGTCTATATATTTTGTAAGCTGATTGTTTTCTCAGGTCAGTATTCTTTGTTCACATTGACACGTAGTTAGGAAGCCCTATAGTAACTTTGGTTTATGGTTGCTCCTGCAAAAGGAGGATATGAGGGAGTGCAATATACAGGCAAATGGAAGCCCAGAGTAATAGAAGTAAGGAAAACAAACCTGAGTTGGTTTGTCTCAGGCCCGATAAACTCAAAAAGAATATGACAGTTGCCTGTGAATGCACCGTGGGAAGGAGGGGGTGACATATGATGGAGTAGAGTTATTTAAACTAAAAGCCAGCACAAGAATAAATGGCTGTAAACTGAATGGAGGGAAATTTGGTCCAATAGGAAGAGAGTTCATTATTAGAACTACATAGTTTTCTGCCTACCTTATAAAGGAAAATACCAGGGTAAACAAAAAAATGTTTCAAGGTACATATTGCCAGAGTTACAGGAGTTGATGTGGGTGGGACATGCTATAGTAGAGGATTACATTCAGTGACTTCAGTGTTACTACCAGGCAAGCATCTGGAAGCATTTAAGACATGCAGCTATAGTTCATTGACCTCCATGATATCCTCTTAGTCAGGTATGGCCATGAGATGTACACAAAGGTGATAGCTCTTTTGTCATTTACATTGATTACAAACTACCCTTTCCCTGCACTTATAAATGAGGAAAGCCCAATCCTCAGTGGGTGTAAACTTGCACTATTCCATTTATTCACTTCCCTCTTCTTTTTTTTTAATATTAGGAAGAACAATTTACATGTAGTAGCAGGATATTGAGCAATGTACTTAATGCATCCTCTGAAAAAAATTAGATCACTTGCCAAAAATGCTAGTTTTGAAAGGTGTAAATCTACATTTGATGTCATTCTCTTTCAAGGTTAAAATTAGCATTGCAGTCAGGTAAGAAGTTACAAATCTGTCTTCCACATACAGTTAAACTTGGCTTAAAACTGCTTTATATTAGCAGACTAATGCAAAGTAATTTCAGTAAAATAATTAATCTTCTCTGAAGTTTCTTTCAGAATTTAAGGGACAATTTAATCTTATATCATCACTGAACTTTTGAAAAACCGATGAAACTATCTGTTGCCTGTTCAATTGGGATCTGATCCAGTGAGGTATTGAGCCTTCTCTAATCAATAGCATTTAAGAATTCTTACTTTCTTGGCAAAGGATCTTAGTACCTTACAGGATGAGTCCCCTATTTCTACTATGAAAATAGTGAACAAATGTAAGTCCCATGATGTATTATAAAAAAGAATGAATAATTATGTTCGCATTTACAAGAGTCTTTAGACAACTTTGCCATGCAAAAACCAAGAAGCTTGAATGTACAGACATGACTTCAATGACAGATGGAAAAAGATCAGATTGTAAATGAATGATGACAAAATGAAGCATTATTTCCTGCAATGATTCCATATGTTAACAACAACAATTTCTTTTTTCTTTTGCCATATTTTTGAATTTATAAGATAAATATGATGCACCTGCAGTTTAAGATGGTTCCCAGTTCTGAGGAGGTAAAGCAGAAAGCTGTTTAGCACACTGCCTCAGAAAGCTGAAAGACATTACAAATACAAGAACATTATGTATTTAGCAGTTTGTTCTCGTATAACATTTGGTCCAGAAGAAAACATAAATTTTAGACATTTAACAATTTTTTATTTTTCAAGACTTCTCAGCTGGCTTGCATTTTCAGATAAATATCAGCACTGAACTATGACAAAACAGATTATCTACTGTTTTTCCTTTAGTTGAAGCCAAAAAGGCTGCACAGTAAAAACCACAGAGAATTTCTAACTTTATCTCCAAATTTAAGAACAGTCAAGAACTTTCAAACATGTAAAAACTTTGCAGAAAAGAAAACAGACTCACATGTTTCTGGGGTTCAATCAGTTATTTGGTAAATTAAGTACTGTTTCACCACAACTATTTTCAAACTTCAACTTTACTTCATCTTTTTAATTAAACATAGCATTAATTGATTCAATATGTTTGTGATAAAATCAAAGTTCTCCTTTATGTCTGAGGGGAATATTCTTAAGAAAATACCAAGTTGTAATACAATATTACTTCAGGTTCTCTACAATCAAGCAGGATACTTACATTATCCCCAATTTGACTAGAAAGTTGAGATATTTAAAGAAAATGCATTGGCATGTGGGTGGAGTTTATTGAAGCATCTAATTACATTAGGAAATTGAATACAGGTTCAGGATGAGCCTGGTTAAGCACTTCTTTTAGTTGCATAGAATGACCATATTTTCACAGCTGGAATTTCCTCCCTTTTTCAGTAAAATAGCCAGCTTTTGCTGCATTCCTCCTCTAACAGTCCAGAAGAGTGGCACCACAAAGGAATGTCATATATGAATACTCTAAGTCTCTTTTACTTATTAATTCTTCTATGTAAGTCCTCTTTGTCTAACAGGCTATCTGTTCACACAAGTAGCGCATGAGAATTCTTCACAGGCTTGGTCATTTTCATAACATGTCAGAACATCTGCAGTAATTATAAGTATCTGGAATGAGGTAACACTTTTATGGAGAGTATATTCTATAGAAAGAAATCAAGAGGTATATATTCAAATCTATATTTTAATACAGAGAAGTTAGGCCTGATTATTATATCATAGTAAAAGTATGTAATTATTGTGCAATAACAATATTCACTAGTAATAATTATATAAATAAAGCCTTTATACTCTAGAGTGGATCAAGGTTTAAATACTGTTAACTTAGAGTAAAGAATCTGGGCTACATGCTAACCTAAATCAATATGTTCCATTGATTCCAAGGAAGCTTGGCAGGATGCACAGTTGAGGAACTAGCACATTACTTTTATGTCTCTTAGTGCCTTGCTCAATACTTTAAAAACCCCTTCATCTCAAGTATATTGGAAGTGATGCCCACTTATACATTAAGGGAATGACTACAGCCCTTACAATTACAGTTAGCTGTAATTAGGTCCTTAAGGAAGGAGATAAGTGTGTTTTAAGTATGAGACACTCTAAAAAAATAGTTAGGCCCTAAACAATTAAAACAATATAATTCTTTCAACTGCATAAATGTTCTTGCAAAATAGTAAAGAAAAAAAGTTCCTGAAGGATATAAATTTGCTGATAATGGAAAGTTGAACTGGAGCCAATGGACAGGAACAGAGGTCAATGCACCTACTGAAGTCAAATTTACCTAGGACAGTTTATATTATTGTGCAGAAATTATAGGGTCATAACATGAAACTTCACATGCAAACTTTCCTGAAACAGTACTCCCTAGAAGGGAAAACTTGGAGATGAACATGCAAGGGAATTTCCATTTTCTTTATGTACAATTGCTTAAGCTGTGCAAATATGCAAGGTCAGCAAGAGTCGCAGCTGGTTCCTAATGTAGAAAACAAACTGAACTTCTCATTTACTTTTAATTTATGAAGGCAAAAAACAAGTAAGTGCTACGATGCTGCCAGAAAATTGCTGCAGTGACAACATCCTTTAAAAGTTTCCTTGTGAAAACATGAACATTTTCTCTACAATTGAGTATAATAAAACTGCAGAAACTTAACATGTGAATAATACCTTTTTTCCTATAAAACCCTGCACCTGCAGAAAATAGCTAAAACTTCTTCGTTTCAGAAGCATTCATTAGCAATATAGACGATGATGTAATTGGACCTTTTAATAATGACATAACTGAAATATTCAAAAGTTCTCTGAATAGAAGTGAAATTTAAGACATGTATCTGCAATAGTTTACCCTTACAGTTATCTATGTAATTGCAACTATTACATACAGCCATTTTCCAGATCACATAAAATTGCATGTTCAGCAATTTATAAATAATTCTCCGTTCTAAAATAATGTTATGGAAAAGTGCACAATACTCTTCAAACCAGAAGCAGACAATACACAGCAAAATAAAACTAGAAAAATTATTTGAAATAGTAATAAAGATTTACCTTCAAGAAATCACACAAGCAGCACTTAACTAATTGTGTTGAAAGACTGTTGATTTTTTCCATTGCTTCTTAAAAGTGCAAAGTCTGGAAATGAATTTGTTAGCAGTAATGATGAGGAAAAAGAAATCCAGAGAGATGTGAGATGTTGAGAGCAATGTCACATTTCAATATTGAGGACTTTATTCCATTGCGCAGGCTCTATCTGCTCTGATTTTAGCAGTGACAGTGAGATTTAGCAAACAGAAGAGGGATTTAGAGAAAATCCTCACATTTATCTACATTACACAGACACTGTAGACAGGAAACAGCTGGGGGAGCATTTGCCTTCTCTCTCTCTCCCTCTTCTGGCAAAGTTACCGAGTAAGGACTTTTTTGGGCATGGTGACAAATAACATCATACCTTTGCATTTTAAAACTAGAGCACAGAAGCATATTTTTTTCCCTTTAAAAGAATGTGAATTATTGACTGAGGGGTTAGCAGACAAAAAGAGCTTGTGCTGCCACAAAAAATAAGAAAATGTATTCTAGTTAACTTTCAGATAGCTATGCGTGCATTTGTATTTGTGTGTGTGTGTGCCTGGATTTCAAATACATAAAAACTTATATACCTAGGAGAAATGTTTGTATGTGTGCATACCTCTCTGTATGTATATACTTTTTTTTTTTTTTTAATAGAGGCATGGATATTTTATTTCCATAGGACAGAAACGCAGGCAGGCAGTTATCTATGCTTTTCTTAATGCGTCTTTATGTTATTAATCTTGGCATGCCTATATACTGAGTAACAATTAAAACCTCTAACTCCCTGTGTGATTAACCCTAAAATAGCAGGTTTTAATTTGCTAAAAGTAACAGAATTTGCCCCTTGTAAACAGGGCAAAATAGCTTTGTGATCCTTCATCAACCATGCAGGAAAAATCGTGTAATTTCCTAGAATTTACAGTACTATGAATATAGTAACACAAGTGGACCAGTTTGGGGGGCTTCCACAATGTTTATCTTGAATCTGCGTTGTAATTATAATGTGATTTCCCCCACCCCCTTTTTAGTAGTAATCTTCAAATTACTCTTGATAACAATTTAAATGACACTGGGAAAGAAAGAATTCAACTTTATTAGTTCTGCAATACCTAAGTTTTGGCCTTTTTATTTTTGCTCAATTATGAGTATATTATAAATAACACCAGCTGGCCAGCAACATGCTCTCACGGGTTATGATGTCATTCAAATCCCTCAACTGTGTTAGTGGCTTGCAATGTGCTCCCAGCCAGCTGTTTTTCTATTTATAATGTATGCTTGCATTTCAATACTTAGCTATTGAGAATAAAGTTGTGATGTTGTTTTATAGACACAGTTTGTACTTGTTACCCTTTGGGTTTGAAAGATGGCATTTAAAAGTAGAGGGCTAAACAAGACTGCAGCTCCAGAGACCAAATACATGTCACAAAGAGTGCATAATTTCCATAAAAGCTGTTTCAGAACGTTGCATTTTGTCCCTCTCCACCTCCACTCAACTGAGAGTTGCATGCTGAGATGTTATTATTGAAAATAACAATTGAGATCATTTTGGCCCAGATCCGTTCTCAGTTTTGAGATCCACCTTGAACTATATGGTGCTTGCCAGGCAGAAAGGATGCATTTAGTTATTTGTGTCCTCTATGAATGGCTAATACTGTGCAGTATAAACAGTGTATGGTTAGCTAAGCCGATTAATCTTTGGAAACGATTTCTTCTAATGTAAGATAATGGCAGAATCATAAGGGGCTTTGAGGTAAATTTGCTTAGTTCAGGTAATACTACTGCTTCAAGTATTCTAATGCACATTTGTACTGCAGGTGCTGTATTTTAATATTCTCTCCTATATTATTATTTCTTCTGCTTTTCATAGGTCACTGAATAGTGGCACCATTTTACACATAGCTTGATAAAGCCTGATGATACTCATAGGACATATATCACGTATTTCAAAAGCCTTATTGAAGAATGTGAGTTGAAAATTTTAAAAAGTTCTGATAATATTTTTTTTGTTAGTTTGTTTTACAGTACTACAGATGGGAGCACGTACTTCTGCCTTTTTCTTCCTAAATAACAGAAGGAAGATGCTCATTCATAACTTCCCTGCTGCCTGAGCTTCAAACCCTTATCTTGCTCCTCACTGCTTGCCTTCTTTCTTTCTCCAGGCCTCTCTTGGTCGTGAGAGCAGCATGCAGTAGAAGATGCAACATTTGGCTCTCTGGGTTAATCAGAAAATCGTAATGTCTCTAAACAACTGATAATCTTGTTTAAAATTCTGAACACCTTTCCTCAATACACTTGACCAGCCTAAGACTCTGCTCTACCTCGCTTATTTCTTCTAGTTCTTGTTTTAAAGTGATTATGCAGTTACATGCATTCTCTTGAACAAAGCGCACCTGTAAACGGCAGAGTTAATGGTTGTCATCAAAAGATGACTTACGGAAGATGTTACAGACTCACAGAATACTATGACTTGGAAGGGACCCACAAGGATCATCAAGTCCAACTCACCATCTAACACCCGTACAGAGACCGAACACAAAAAAGTGATTTAATTGGAATGTGCATAGGTATTCTACATTAAAAGGCAATAACATATACGTATGTCTTTGTTTCATTTCTTAAGTATAGCCTGCAGTGATATAATAGCCACAAAGACATGAAATGTGTGAGATGTAATTAGGTGTTAAGGAACTCATGTGTCCTGATCCTCATCTTTTGTACTTTAATCAGAATCACAGAATCACAGAATATTATGAGTTGGAAGGGACCCACAAGGATCATCTAGTCCAACTCACCACCTAACACCCGTACAGAGTCCGAGAGCACATCCCAGAGCGTAACACCACCTAGATCCCTCACAGTCTAGCAGGCCACTCCGAGCCGGAAGGGGCCCAGGGTCATCCAGCCCTGCACCCCCCAGCTAGACCATGTCACTAAGCTCCTCATCCAGTCTTCTCTTAAACACCTCCAGGGATGGCGACTCCACCACCTCCCTGGGCAGCCCATGCTCTAAAGTTATAGAGCTCACGTGTCAGTTTTCCCAGGGGCAATTCTCCTTTATAGAAGAGAGCAAAACTACTCAATAATTAATAATCAAAATAATCAATTATACAAATGAATATGTTTTCCCTACTTAAATCTTTTCAAAAAAGGGTGGGTTTATTGCCACAATACATGGAAAAGTCTGGACTATAGTAAGTCAATCAGTATGTTGTCCTTTTGCATTCTTCTGCATTAGATCACTCTTACCTGTATACAGTTATTTGTTATTTGTAGCTGTTGTTCATTTTTAACATTGGAGTTGTAAGTTTTCTGGAACCAAGATAGAATCATTACAATAGCTACCACCTGAGAGGATGATATGGTGGAAGAAAGGATGAAAGAAGGCAATAAACACAGTGGCTAGAGAACAGCTCTTCTTCATTTTATGACGTTAGCAGAGACAAAATTGTCTTTGGTGAAAGAGAAGTAGGGCGGTATTTTATTAATTTATAAATTGGTGTCAAAGTTAGTGATTCTAGTCAGGTATATGGTGAAAAATTACTTTCATCAAGTTAAAAGTTGGAAAAGTCAAGAAAAAATACTTTACTAATTCATTTGAGCTAATGAACTGTTATAAAAAACTGCCTCAGACACATATTCTCATGGCGACCTAAGTCACATCACTAGACGAAATACAAGTAACAAATTTGATGGAAAGAATAAGGACATGCAATTTGAGCTGTCATTACATTGTCAGTATTGAAGAGACTCCAAGGAGAGAACAGTGCCATGAAAAACAGTTTTTCACTTGGGCAAACCAGAGAAAGTGTAAGCTTCATGATGGAATTTTAGAGAGGATCACATAAACTGAAACTTTTTGTATTCTCTGATCAAGAAAAACAGGAGAGTTTCAAGAGTAGGGTGCATATGTGAGAAGCTCAGTCCAGAGTTACTGCTTATAGGTAGCAGCAGTAGCAACAGGTCAGAATCCATTACCTTGGATTTGTAAACTGCAAGTACTGAGTACTTCACATTTTGTGGAGTAAGAATAATAGCTTTGCTGAGATCAGAAAACAGCAAGAATTTCACTGCTTGCAGCTAGGATGCAGAGTGTATGGTGAGGGTGCAGTGATGAATAAAATGAAGTACTGCATAATTTTGATTTATAGTATAAATTAAAATAGGTACTGTTTTGAATATGTCTATGTTAATATGGGTTTTCCGCTAGTTTTAGAAACAAATGATGCCAAAAATAATACAAAGCCGAATATTGAACTAATTTTCCTACACAAATGAAATATACATCAGCAACTGGATATATTTGTTCAAAACTTGAACACTTAAATTTTTAAAAATTATAATATATTATGGAAATTACTCAATTAAGTGGCGTGAAATAATGTATAATTATGAATGTAATATGAAATATGAAAAACGATATGCAATAAACAAAAATGAAAGCTCAAAAAATGTGTTTCAACATTTTGAAAGCATTTTTTAGGATTTTTTAAATTTCTGGTTTGTGGGAAATTTTGAAATAGTTTGTTCTGATTCAGAATAATCAAAACACCAGAATTTTCCATTAAACTGGAAATTCCCAGTTTTAGCTCTTTGTAGTCCGTCTCTCATTTTCCCAATGTTAAACCCTGAATAGATGGCCTTTGCTTCAAAAAAAGTTCTTGCTTTCTTATTCCTAAAAGCAACAAAAAGTCACAATTAATAAAGGAAGAAAATTAGGAGATATGCCTGTAAAAGCTCTATGCTTGCATGCATAAAAGAAAGAAAAATAAAACAGAATTATGATGAGCAGAAATTTACATATATGGGTATATCTTCTTGGTAAAGAGGAAGCTCACAGGAAGAAAAATGCATGGCCTTAGATATTCCTTTACTTTCCTAAAACTGTTTCTTCTACATTATTCTGTGATTCTGTGATTTAGGTCAAATCTAGAGACATATTAATTTCTTTTTCCTGAGTAATCTCAAGGCTAAAACATTGATCATGGATTTTTACAAATCCAGCAGATATATTTAGTTGCATTTTTCTGTAAGTTGAATTCTAACATCAAGGTGTGGGGGGAAAAGGTGTATTAATTTTTTTTTAATTTGCTGACTTAGAAAAAACTGTAAAGAGAGCAGAATACTGTAAATTTTATCACAAGCAGGTTATATATTTCCGTACAAAGCACATGGCAAAAATGCTTATCTATCTGAGGACTTCTTGCATTATTACAGATCCCAGAAAGTATTCCTGATTGTACTTACCAGCAAATATTTGGAGATGAAATAAGATATCTTTAAACAAAATCTAACACCTGCTTTGTCCATTTCCAATTTCTTTAATTTACAATTCATCTGATTTTTACTGTATATTTTAGGACTGTGTATTTCTTCGGCATTAATTTCTTTTCACTCTCATGATTTACTGCACAGATGCGGTTTAACTCATAAAATTTATACAGTATTTTGTGGACTGAAGTTGGTAGGTTCTTCAAATACTAAGCTCCCTCATTGACATTTTCCTGTACATTTTCTTCTAATAGAACTCAGAGATAAATCAGTTACCTTTAGTTTGGCCTATTGATAGAGTGATACTCTGCTTTATATTGAACAAGACATGAAAAAAGAAAAAATATCCCAAACCCATAAACAACCTTGCCTAATTATGACTCTTAGATTTTGGTCAACTATGCACTGAAAAGAAACGCAGAATGAAAAAGTTGCTCCAAATAAGAACTATTATTGACTGATTCACCAGTGCTTTTCTATAGTAGACTTCACTGTGTCATTTAAATCTCAGCCTTCAGTCTATACTGTAGCCCTAGAATATCGCAGCCACCTCGACAACTGTCATTTTAAACAGTATTGTCTGCTCAAATGACCAAAGCTGATTTCTTTTCCCTTCTTGCATCCTAAAATATGAGGTATGTTGGAGTGTAGCAGAATGAGATTCTACATTTAGGAAAATAAAAGGAGTGAATCTAACTTTATGAACTAATTTTGTGGTTCTGAAAAATACCTGCTTAGTAAGCTTGATGAGTTTTACACCCTTTGTTTTTTTCTGTTTACTTTGATAATGTTATTTTGTCATTAGATATGTTTTCAGGTTTTTCTGAAAGGCAGTGGCAGCTTAGATCGTTGAGACTGATTTTGCAGCTCTGTGGTTCTGTGTTTCAGGGCATCCTGTATGTGAATGCATTAAAACAAACAAAAATGCATCTCTAGCGGATCTTAAATAGAATTGCATTGAACTCAGCTCCTATTTTCTACCTCTGAATCATTGCATTATCTTGAGCCACTTGAGTTATTTCTCCAACCAGTTCCATAGGAATATTAATTACTTTAGGTACTTTGAGATTCATAGAGGAAAAGCAGAGCAAACCATACTACATATTTTTCTGAAAGCATTGTCATAGCCAAAAAACCACCTCTATATGTTTATAGAAGTGACAAGCTACTGTGTTAGCCTTGCACATATTATGTCTTTGTCATCTTCCAAATGTGTTAAGCACAGCTGGATGAATTCACTGCAGATGCTTCCT
>WEKX01011419.1:85929-102041 GCA_013390025.1 Pitta sordida
AGCCAAATGTAAAAGGAGGTAGTTAAAAAAATGCTCTGGGGAGGAGTAAGACAAAGTTGTAAATGTAGTAACATAATGAGGCCACCTTAAAAAAGGTAGTGGGTGCAGAGAATATACAAGGAATAGAAAATATATATGTCCAAAAGAAAAACAAATTTTTAGAAGCAGAAAAATGTCTAAATAGTTTAGGAGTTGCCTAAGCCAAGCTGAATCAGATGTTAAAAAATAATTACACAAAAATAAAATACTTCTCTGATTTTCTGTCCTGTAGTGGTCTCTCTCTTCCTGTGGTGGGCTTGTGGCACTTTTTTAATCTCCTGCCATATAATTTTCTATTTTCTCCTATATATTTTGCAGTGCACCAAGTGTTTTGTTATTCCCATCTGTTATGTCCTTTTCTTCACTTTTATTAATGTGCACGTCCAAGGGTTGTCTCCCTCCTTCAGCATTACTTCTCCTTTCCACTGATATTTACTAACTGTACCATGTTGAGGATTTAGGATAATGAACTTCAGGTGGAATGAGGCAGACAAGAAATTTTTCTGAGAGAAGTTTTACTTCTGATTGATAAGTCCAGTCCATTGAATGCCATGGGTGATGACTTGTGCCATATAACATGTAACATGAATTGGTATTCACAGAAAGTCTAACATCTACATTTTGGACAGATATGGTCATCCATTTAACATTTCTCATGGTCTTTACCTAATAGAATAATGTTATATTCAGTATTATTAAATAGCTGAGAGGACTGAAATTGTCAGTTCCGCTCTGATGTAAGATACAGAAAAGGATTTATCAATCTTGCTGACCTAGAAAGAGTAATTTTTCTGTCTGAGCCCTTGAAAATCTAAGCAAGACTGACCAGTTACAGGAGGAACTATGAGATTAAATTCAGTCTCTCATTCAGAGCCAAGGAAAATAATTATTAGAGAAGGTCAATATGTTTTGGTACAAAAAAAATGGGTAATGAGAATGGAAGAGGCTAAGTCCTTTCACTAAGTCTCTGAAACACCTGTTGCAAACAGACGTAGGTCCCCGGTTTTGTTAACAACTTCATTAAAATTCGGCTGAATTTTAGTTGATTTTAAATTTGTAGACTTTCTGCCATGTTTTCTACCTGCAAATGAGTTGGGTTTTTTTATCCATTTCATAGATTTCTTGCCTGTTCAGATTTTTCAACTTGCTTTTTTTCCTTTGGAACTACTGGTTAATGCTCTAAAATTCTGATATATTATTTGATCGACACTAGAAGGCAACACGTACATCAGGCATAAGTCTGAGCATTTTTAGCCTATGTTCCTGTAGAAAGCACCATGCAAATGCCAGGAAAGCTTTTGAGAATAAATCTTGAAGGATGTTGAAAAAAAATATTGATCTATAGAGAATAATAATTAAAAAAGTGTAACTTGATGTGTTGGTGTGGACTGAGCATATATTCCACTGTTTGGGAGGTTACAAGTTGAGCATACTATCTAACCACAGCCCTTTGTAGTGGCTGAGGTCTAAACTTGACCCTAGTGCATGTTTAGCCAGATGTCATTTGCGATTACAGGAATTTGGACTGAGTTTCAGCTAAACCACAAACCTGGATGAATGAATGTTGTTCCAGATGCATTATCTCATAATCCTAAAGCAAATAAGATCTCAGATGAAAGGACTATAGAACTTTTCTTTGTATGAGCTTTGAAAGCTAAGGCTAATCCTGAGATCATTGAAAAGGTTTAACCTACCACTGTGCGAAATTTTAACCAAACTGAACTTAAGAGATTTAATACTTTTAGAATCCCCTCAGATTAGTAAAGGAATATGCAAAATTAATTGAACGGGTTCAGTGATCTTGAAACTTACAACAATTTCTCACTTAAGCCACTTTAATATATTTTTAGTTGTTATTTAGCTTCCATTGTGCTGGTAGCATCTTGATCATGCACGGAATATGCTTTATTGTGGGGGAACTCTTTACACATAGTGATATCCAGGAAGATCTCAGAGATAGTATAATTCAATAATCATAGAATCTTTTCGTTTGGAAAAGATCTTTAAGATCATTAAGTCCAGCCATTAACCCGGCGCTGCCAAGTCAAAATAAATTGGCATAAAACCTTATATTGAACATCTGGAGAAAAAGGAACTGGGAGAAAGACAGTGAATGCTTTTGGGAGCTTCAATCAATAAATACTATATGTTTCTAAGGATATATATTTGTATATGTGTAGGATGAGTATTGTCACTCTCAATCTTACTCTTATGTGCTTCATAAAACAATACAGGTTACTGGTTAATTACTAGCTTTTAGTCTTTAGCTAAAGACCTTAGGTGAAATCTTCTTCCCTACAAAATATTCCAGAAGACACAAAAATATGCAGGGTGTCCACTTTGAAGTCTAAGACTTACATGTTCAGAAATAATCACTGAACCTTCAGTTCACAACTGAAGGTCTAATATGGTTAAAACTACTCTATTGACCTGGATTTCAGGTTATGGTGTGTTAATATGCTGTCAGCCAAACTATGGCAAATATAAATGGGTCTTCTTAGTCTGTAGTATGAGCAGAAAAGTTGCACTTGTTTTCTTTGAGGACTGAGCTAAGTGACAGCCATTTCACTTTGTTCCTCTCTGAGTGAACTAGCAAACAAATATTATATGTTATACAATAATTTGTCAAGCAACTTGATAGTGTGTCTGAGTCCTTATTGAGAGGTATCCTAAATATCTTTTAAAAATTTATTCCTAGTAAAACTTATAAAGCAAGCTGATTTACATGCAAAATCAATAATTAATAGAAGGTCTGTGTTCTTAATGGTTGGACCATTTGTTGGATTATTAGAATAACAGAATTAAACCAGGAAAAATAATTATCTCTCTCCAAAAGACTATGAATGTCATTCTTGGTTTTTCATGTGACCAGAGTGATCAATAGTTTTTTAATTCCAATTGTGGAAACAGTCTGAAATTGAACAGATATGGAGGTATGTGAATTGATGATGTGGTCTATACATAAAAGAACTGGAAATCAGTTACACTTAAGATACTACTGTTAATATCTTATAAAAAATATTTGTCTTTGCTTTCATTACGTAGATCTTTGTGATGTACGCATTAACCTAATGAAGAAGGAATAGGTAGCTAATTAATACAGATCTGTGTCAAAAATAATTATATTCTTTTGTGTTGGGAATTTGACACCTTGTTACAGATAATTTAGGGTGCATGACAGCACTATCTTTTTCATGCCAAATGGAAATCTCCTATAAAGGTCAGCACCGTTATAGTGGGCATCACAGATCTGAGTAGTTATTCTTTCCAAGTATAGTCTTTTGGAGGAGGAATGAAAGCCTGCTAACAGGATATTCAATTATTTCCATACCTTCTTAACATTTAACCTGTAGCAGCCAAGGGGGTCTTATCTCTTGTTCACCATTTACACAGATTATCTTTTCCTACCATAGGCAATTTAAAATAGATGACACCTATGTAGTGAAATAAACTTCATCTTGGTTTTGTTTCATGTTTTATTTGAAGTCAGGTGATGTACTCAACTCCTTGAGAAGAATAGGAAGAATGAGTAATTATTGGCTATGCTGAGAACGGCTAGTGAGTCACCTGTAGTAGATTTAAATTCTTTACCTGGGCAACATAAATCAGAAACCATAGCTATCACATGCTTGAAGGTTTGTTTTCCACATATGCCTATAAAGTAGCTACAGGAATGATTTGATAGTCTTTTCTAAATATATTGTAACACTGTTGTGGAAATAATAATTTAGGAATGCTGAGGTAACCATGTAAAGTCATTGCAAGGCTGTTCTAAAAATCTTTGAAAAGTCTTGGTGGTTGGACAAGATTCTCAAGGACTGGCAGAAAACAAAGACACTCCTATTTCCAAAAAGGACCCAAAACCTCCCAATCTGATATTGTTTATTTTGACTTTTTCAAAGCTTTCAACACTATCTACTATAATATCTGCATAGACAAACTGATGAAGTTTGGATGACATGAATAGACAGTGAGGTGGATTGAAGACTGGCTGGGATCAAAGGGAAGCAGCATGAAGTTGTGCTGGAAGGTAGTTGCAATTTGTGTGCTCCCACACTGGATACTGTTCAACATCATTACTTATGAGCTGGGTAAAGGGGCAGAATGCAAACAACAAATCTGTGGATGATGCAAAATTAAAATGGTTGACACACTAGATGGTTGTACTGCCCTTCAGAGAGACCTTGACAAGCTGGAAAAATGGGTCAACAGGATTTCAAACAAAGGAAAATGTAAAGTCCTGTACCTGTGAAGCATCATGGTTTAGGAAAAATATTGTCCAAGTTAGTCTTCCTACTGAAACCACTCCAAGCCATGCATTGCTTTCTTGCTTCCCTCTCCCCCTTCCACTCTTAGTGGCAGGCTGGAGAGTAGAATTGAAGACACAAAAGGTAAAGATCCTGGGTTGTGATAAGAAAAATTTACTAGAAACAACAAGGTAAGAAAGTGAGCAGTGATAACAACAATACTAATGACAGAGGGTACAAGAAAAGAAAAGTTTTCCTAGTGAGTGAGTTTAAAGGCTGGAAGAAGTTGCTTGCAGAGATTGCTGTCTCCATACTTGGAGACATTCAAACCCCAAATGGATAGACAGTCGGCCCTCTTCCACTTCGCATCCCCCGTATTGTGGCTTCACATCTTAGCGGCATGATTTTTCATTGATTAAGGAGGCCCGTTCTGGGATTGCGCATGCGTGACTTGACATGCATGAATATTCAAATTAGACAGTCATGAATATTCAAATCAACCCCCACACCGTGCCACACAGACCATGGGTGCCCTGCTCTGCCTGTGGCGAGCTGTGCTGGCCACGCTCTGCCCCTCCGCTCCGAGCTGCACCGGCCCTTCGCCCCTCGGCTCCACTTGGGGCCATGCCGGACCCTCCCGCTCCCTTCAGGCCGCTCTGGCCACCCCCATCTTCCCTCAGTTCTGCTCCGGGCCGCCCCAGAGCAGACAAAATACATAGACTAGTATGTTAGCATAAAAATATCACATTTACCATGAAACAGTCAGAAGATGTCTGTTTAGGCAAATGTTGTTTTGTGAACCATAGTGCGTAAGAATTTAACCTTGACCTTTTTCCTGAGGCTGTGATGAATTGGTTGCGTACATAGGTAGAAGAGAAGTATGGCTAGGGATGTTCTTTGCAAGAAACCTATTTTGTTTCCTCTTCTAGCACATGAGAAAATGTTGACAGTTATCTGGGCATTCAATTGTTTGTAGGAAACAATACGCAGGGTGTGTAAGGCGGAAGTCTGAAACTCGAGCAATCTTCAGTTTTCGTGAGCACACAGTCCTACAGAAAATGGAGACCACATTTACTGACTGATTAATAAGGTAGAGAATATTTTGTCTCCTCAGAAATAAGATTTATGCTAAAGTAATAGCTCCAATTCCCCACGAAATACCTAACAGGCTATTTAATAATTCAAAAGAGCTACATTTCTAGTTCCCAGTATTAACTTATTGGGGATAACTTATGTTTTCTTGTGTGGGTACAAATAGCTGGCAAAAGCATACTATTAGAGTCTTGCCTCGACTATCTACGCATAATTATTCGTTGCTTCAAGTACTCACAAAAAATTAATTAATCAGTTATTTATAAATGTTTCCGGTCGATGCATGCGTGGTTGTTCTGCTTCGCAGAAGGGCAGCACCACCGCTCCCCGCAGGGCATGTGGGCGGCACGTCTCGCTCGCTGGGGACAGGCAGAGATGGCTCCCTTATGTTATATTGCATTTATAGTCCCTTGGTGCCGTGAGACAGCGTGTGTTTGTGTGTCTGTGTTCGTGTCTGTGTTACTGTTTCCATGACTACAGGCACGCGAGGCCATACCGCTAGCAGCAGGAAGCCAAGCCAAGCTACATACCTGCATATGCGCATATGAATACCCTCAGGCAAAGCACTCCTTCCAGTGCTACCTGCTGGAGTTCAAGGGAAAAAATGCCTTAAACTCCCACACTCCTGGCTGCCTGGAAGGAGCAGAGGATGTCACAGTGTTTCAAATTTCTGTATTTCTAGCAATAACTTGCCATTTAAATGTACATCCAGTATTGGCGGATTCAGTGTTCCGCAGGACCACCACAAGACCCAAACCCCACAAATACGGAGGGATGACTGTATTACTAACTTGGCTCAAGTCGCAATTATGAGGTTAAAAACTAGACAGTATTTCTACAAATACCTTGGTTTTTTCACTGTCTGAAGTTTTATATATTTTAACTTTCAGCAGTTAATGTGTCACTCATCCTGAAGCTTCATCTAAAAGTTGTAGTTGGCACACACTCCATTATACCAAATAATACTAAATAATGAAGAAGAATGGAGGCTGATTATTAATGCAAAATGGCTTGAATAAGCAAATGACTGGAATGACAAAAATAGATTAAATAATTGAGTCTCAGAAAGGATGTTAAAATGTACATCTTACATAAATCAAAAATGAAGTGTGTTCGACACAGAATGAGTCATTCTGTGAATAAGAGGAAGATGAATTCAAATGTTATTTGCCAGTAGTAATAGATGGTACCACTCTAGTTTTGTCAATCTGCTAAATAATAAAAATGGACCTAATACAGGAAGTCAGTAGGAGTTTTGCTTGGCTAAGGAATGTAGCATAGAGCACTAGAAACGTAATGAATTTAAATACAAAATATTGGTTGTGTTGGCCTACATTCTAATCCTGTCTCTGGTGAATTAACTAGCTAAATGTTTATTAGCATCGCTGAGAACAGGGAAGGACCCCCTCTCCTTTGATACAAATTAATGACTTTGTTAGCAGCAAAGTACAATGTAAAGTATTCTGCAAATAATCTGTAACATTAATTTTGCTCAAAATAGTAAAATGTATTAACAGACATTTTTTAGTTATGTCCATCAGTGAAGTACAAAGGAGAAATGTTGTTTAGTTTAGAGGTAGCAGTAATTTAAAATTTTATAATATGCCACAGTCCATATAAAAGAAATGGCAAGTCTATAGGGCAAAAGACTTAAAAAAAATTAGCATTCAGAAAATATCACATTATCAAATCTGAATTATATAAATAGGTATTATTACATTCAGCATTGAACATTTCATGATTTTATTAGAAAATATGTTTAATATCAAATATCATTTCCATATACATTTCTGACTCTGCACAAGATATCACAGATGAGGCTTGAAGGCTGCTACTGTTTCTTAGCAATGTCTAGATTGTATCAGTTTTTAAAACCCTCCCTCTTTGCTGTACATACTAGGCTGAAAAAAATGTAATGATGACTGATGTTTGATTGTTCTTTCTAATCTGAATTCTCAAGTTTTAGTTTGTCACTGCTAAAGGGCAAATACGAGAAGAAATAGTGTCATGGCTTTAGTACACTGAGAGTAGGAAAAAAATTGAGAAGTAGAAAGAGGCTAGAGAGACAGAGGGGAAATAAACTTGGCAAAGAAAAGTCTTGAAGTGCAGGAAGGTCAGGACAGGAGAGAAAGCTTGGAGGAGACAGATGTGCTTGGGAACAAAAAGAGTAGATGCAATTTCTGGAGTAGAGTTGAAGCCCTGGGCTCATTAAATCAGAGCAAAACAATCAAGAAGGAGACTTCGGGGAGCAAAGAGAGCAATCACACCTTGGAAGGGAAAAGAGAAAGAAACTGGGAAGTGGGCCTGAAAGAGGAGAGCAGGAGAGAATTGAGAAATGAGGATTTGGGAGAAGAGATAGGGCTTTGCTAGGACAGAGTTAAGCAAAAAATATTGCTAAAGGCTCTAGCTCTCTGAAATGTCAGCCAAGGTGACTGTCTGTAAATCTCTGGGTTTATTTATTTGTCTTGCCACAATATATGAAGGAATTTATTTAGTTAGTGAAACACATTTTTCTTGCATTCTGCAGAGCCTATTCTCCCTTTAGTGTACATGCTAACAGGAGACTGTTGAATAAATCAATGGGAGAACAGATGTCTCTGGGTAGTTTTCCACTGACAATTTTTAATTCCTATCTAGAATTTTTAAGAATATGTAAACTTTTGTAAAAGTCCACATAGAATGTGCCTAATTCATGCAGATTAAAAACTCAGAAATTTATGCCTAGTTGTGAAAGTCCCCCCATGGAGGGCTGACAAACGGCTAGATGATGTAGTTTTGAAGCATTTAATGACTCACATGGTTAGATGGCCAGTGATGTCACTTGAACAGAAAGTGCTTCCCTACGTGAAAAACAGTTGTACACTATATTCTCAAAGACTGCCTTGGACAGTGAATTAAGGAATCTAAGTGATTAATGGATTTGGCGAATGCTAGAATAAATTAATCAATCTTTGATTATGGTGTTCAGAGAAGTAAATAAGGAGTTCTGTTAACAGAACTGTTCTGTTCCTCCATTTAAATTTATAGTTTTGTAGAATTTGTCCAATTATAGGATCAGATACATCACCTTAATAAAAGAGTCTTCTTCCTGTCCTCATTACAATGTCACTCTTCAGATGGGTTACTTGAGGGCAGCAGAAGACCTGGAGAAGTAATGCAATGTTCTTCGTATAAAGATGAGGATGAAATACGGAGTTTAAAAGCTTCTTTCAGTACTTCCCTTTTTTAACTGTTTATCAACACAGTACTTTGAAAAGTTCCCTTCCTTGTTTAATCTGATTGTTGGCTTACAAGACTGTGCTGCAGCCTGACCTAAACCAAAGCAATCTGAACCACACGGAGTCTGCAGTGTCTCGTCTACTAATACCCACGTTTTTTCAGAGGTTTTGTAATCAATTAAATATATAAGAATGTTGCTTGTATCTGCTTGTGAATCTAGAGCTGATCTATTCTAAAGACAAAAATGAGGAATGCAAAATGTTTTGACAGTAACTAACAAAATATGATTTTTCTTCTAATATGATGTTGCTATGTTTTAAACAAGGATATTAAGAACCAAAGATTAACGTCCTTCTTGTACTTAGGAGGCACACATTTCCTGGGATTCTTGTTTAGTCTCATTCTGTTTCATTTAGTAAAAATATAAAAAACAGTCATACATTGCTAAGTCATGCTCCTGCTTTTGCTTTTTTGGATTCTTGTGGGGCTTTTTCAGTGAAAACTCCTCGATTCCTCATGGCATTTCCCAGTCTGCACATGTACAGTACCTCTGCTTTGCCGAGGGGCGGCACCGGCACTCCCCCGTGAAGCGAGACGGCCACATCCTGTGGGGTGAGGGGACAATGCCTCTCACTGGCTTGAGGACTGTGGGATCGCGTTCCCTGTGGCACCTGGGGACTCTGTGTCCCTAGGCTGCTGACCCAGCTCCTGGGGATACACAGTACCTGTTGCTAGGGAGCCGCAGGAATAGCGGTCCCATGGCGCCAACCTCTCCTCCTCCCCAGGGACCGCTCCAGGAGCTTGTCATGCTTTTGCCACGGAGCACCAGGGTACCCACAATGCCACCATGCCCAGCACCACTGCCATCCCCCAACCCTCCCAACACAGGGTCCCACTTCCTTACGGCGGCATTGTCAAAACTGGAAATCCTCGCACCGTCTCCTGCAGGGAGCCCCATGGACTCCCTGGGCGGCGAAGGGGCAAGGAAGGTTCCCTTTGCTTCCCTGTGCCATGAGAGGGCATGTGGACATGGTGGGTGCTCTGGGGCTGAGGGGGGTGGTGAGACAGGCATGGCTTATTTGCGTATTCATGACATACTTATCCTTGCGGAACAGGGAATTTGCAGGAGGCAGGGAGACCCTAACCCCTAGAAATTTCAAGGTATTACTGTATATATACAAAAATTTCTTTCCCTTATTGAGTGTTACAATGGTAGGCACGTGCATAAATTGATATAAAAAGAAGGTGGATGGGTTACACTAGTTCTTCTAGTTTGGTGTAGTGTAGGTAGAGGTGGCAAGCCATACCCAAAAACTAGAAGGATAAGGGTTCTCTGCCATGCCACTGAGTGGAGGAAAGGACAGATACATATATCAGACCCAGGAATTGTGAGGATTCGTGTGTTGAGCCAGATGCCAAGAGTGGTTTCTGGTGTCTGGTAGGAATCAATTGCTCATGGCTGGTACATGGAGCCATAATCATCATATCAGAAAGAGGGAAACTTCACCCTGGGGTCTATTTAAATACTGACTGTTATAAAGGTTCTTTGTCTTTAATAGGGATCTCAACCCAGGATGAATAGAATCCTGAACTATTAATTTGAATCTTGGCCATAGGAAAGATTTTCGTCATTATTTTGACTAATCTAGAAAAGGTGAATACAATCTTTGTTTTGAATTTTGGCATTTTGGGGTTCCCATCTCAAAACCAGTCTGAGCAGCTTGCAAATGGCATGCATGAGAGTAAACAAGTTAGTCAGACTGGCGCACAAAAGGGGCCTGTATCACAAAATTTGCCTTGCAATTGACCTCTGTGAGGCTGCATCCATAGCCTCCCATAGGGATCTGAGTGAATACTAGACCCCCGACAGGTCAGAGAGTTTTGCCAACTTGCATCAAGTTTACATTTAAGCAAGAAAGGAAAAATAAATTCTCAAACCTTTCAAATGGAGAAACATTTATTGAATTAAGATTTATTACTGAGTTTCATAATCTGTTACTTGACAGTGGCTGGCTATACAAAGTGTGGAGTGTATTGGATTAGTTTATATAACAGATGGTTCTGTTTTCAAATTTATTCCAAATGTTCAGATGCTTCAGTAAATTAATATTTCCCATCTGATAATAGCTCATGGGCTCATCTTTAATCTTTCACTTTTCAAAAAAAAAAAAAAATTAATAAAGACCACTGGGAATCATTGATAGCCAGTCTGAAAATGACAGCTTGGGGAGTGACAGGACTAGGGTAATACACGTGAGCAATGGAAGTAATAGTATTATCCTGAGGTCTGACCTAAAATCACAGTGTATGCAGTGTTTCCTTTTACTTCGCAAAATAATTTTATCCGGAGATTTCAAGACCTGTTTCATGTCTTAGAAATTTTGTATGTTTCTTGCACTATTCATAAGTTCCATTTGTGCAAAAATCAATCTTGAAAGAACATAAAAAAGACTAGGAATATAAACTCAATAAGCTCTGTAAAATGGGTGAGATTATCAGTGTAGTGCAACATCCTATTGCAGTATATTGTAATAAATAACTCATATGTTTTCATTGGAATCATTGGAAGAAAAGGAAAAAAAAAAGAAATATAAGACAGCTTCTGAAGACCTGCAGGTGGTACACAGTTTTCTGTTTCCTACTAAGTAGATACATGATGTTCTATACCTGTATGTTATCCTTATATCAATTTCCAACAATCTTCTTCCTTTGTCTAAACTGACATCTAAAAAAAACCTTACTAAAGGATATTAAGAAAATAAGGACTGTAAATAGTGAAGGCCCTGTTTCAACACGTATTTTATCTCTGTACATATAGGTGATAAGATACCAGTTTTATTGAGTAGCACTTTTAATTAGACAGTCACAGCCCAGTTTTTCTACAGAACTCCAGCTTCATTAATGACTATGACAAATGGCACTCATTGAAAATCAGTCTTTATTTGGCTGTTCTTCATAGTCTCATTTTTCAGTATATGACCATATAAATTATTTATCAGATGCCATCTAAATCCTGTCCTGAATATAGAACTTGCACTCTGTACAGAAATATTTCTACTGGGCAAATGGATTAGTTCAAAAGAAATATGTGACAATATAACCCTGGACTTATGTGATTAGACTCCACATGTGATGTAAAGGGAAAGTAAAGACATTCCAGAGGGCTATGCAGGTTGAGTAGACTGCTGTCCAGGGATGACGCATAGAGGGTTTACTGAAAAGAAAAATTATAGATAAAGTCTTTTCTCTGTGGAAATTTTAAAACCTTACTCAAAGATATGAGATTTCATGTTCTTATATTTTGGACAGAAGTCTAACTCTAACACTTAGTGAAGTACCTAAGTTCTAGCTTTCAGTAAAGAGCAGGGAACACTATTACAGTCGGGTCTCCTACAACACAGACCTACGGTCTTAATTAGGAGCTGTGTAGCCCTACTTCTCCATTGAACAGCGGCCCCGCCGCTGCCGCTCATGCCACTGCTACCGCCCCTGCCGCCGTCACCCGTGCCACCGCTGCTGCCCATGCCACTTGTGCTGCAGCCCGCGCCACCATCGCTGCCCTTTCTACTGCCATGCCGCCACCAGCGTGGTGGCAGGTTGCACATATGCAGTTGTGAAACAGGTCTCCTGCATCACTGAAAAATCATGCCACTAAGATTTGAAGCCACAATATGGGGGGCGCGAAGTGCAAGAGGGTTGACTGTATTTCCGAATCTGATTAGAGTAGCAGACAACAAAGGATTTGATGGTTCTCTTACTGTGATGTTAGTTGTGCAGTAGTTTACTAGTTAAGCATTCACTTGGGATGTTAGAAATCCAGGTGTATTTCCAACTCTCTCTGACAGAGGAACAAAATGTGTGCTCTATAACCACTCCGCTGTGCAAAAAAAGTGTTTCAGTCAATCAAGCAAGTAAGACGACAAAGTGAACCATTATTTCCTAATTCAGTGATTAAAACATGCATTTGAGCATCAGGGAGAAAATGCGTGAGCAGCTGCTACCTAAGATAGAGAATATTTATTTTGTTGGGTTTACCAATAAGGAGTTCTTTAAAAAGCATGAAAAACCTACAATGGAGTGCAAGTCTTTCTGATCCAGTCCTGCTGTTGCCTGGAGCCTAAACCTTGTCCAGAAAGTTTATGTGCATCGTCCTTTCATGTTGTGGCACAGTTTCAAAAGGAACCAGAATTTCTGTCCTCCTCTTCTTTGCATTCCCCAAAGTCTATTGTGTGACAGCTCTGAGTATGACTCACCTCAGAAGAAAGGGGAAATTGAGTCCGTACCTCCTACATCCCTGAAAAATGACATACTGACTAGACTATTGCCTAACAGCAGGCACCACCTTCTTGGCCAGTTGGGCTTTTAACAAAAATCAGTGTGAGTAAGCCTTTTAATAGACATAGATGTGTGTTTTTTACAGTTAAATCAGGCTGGAGAAAGCATGTTATATTCAAATAGAACCTCTTTACAGTCACATAGCTCTGTGAATATGCCAAAGTAGAATTATAGATACTTGTTATACTGTGAAGTAATTGAGACTCTTATGGAGAGGAGGTGTTTCCAAGACTGGGTGAAAACACAAATGGATGTTAGAGTAGCTCAGAATTAGAGGTAGGCTCTGACTTAAATTTACATGAAGACCTACTGTTACTATTTTAGTCCTTCCAGTCACTCCATAGCACTATAAAATAAGAAATAATTTCTTTTGTTTATTTTATTTTATTGACAGTCCTGTCCAGTAGGGACTATTTTCATCATAGAATGATGGCAGATTATAGCTAAAACAGTGAAAGAACATAAAGTGGCCATTCTGACATAGTTTACTTGACATTGTAAGTGAAGAGTAGAGCTCATCTTGAGACCTCTTGAGTCTCGATGATCTCAGTTACAGGAGTAAGTGCTCAGCACACTTGATGTGTGGTTTCATACTGCACAACAAACAAATAGCAACCACACTGTATACTTCAAAAACTATCAGATTTTTTGACTTTCCCAGCAACACCTAAGAGCTGCAATAGAAGCCAAGACAGAAGCTTTAACTTCTCTAACCTTGCATTTACTGTCTTCTACAGGTCTCAGTCTGAATGTTAGGTTTTATGGCAAGACTCTTGTAGCTCTCCTCATTCAGTAGACAACCTTGAGGACCATGCACTAAATGAGGAATGGCTTCACTTGGAAGAACTGTATTGTCATGGACTTTTATTGTATCTACACGTGCACAAGGGAGGAACATCACAGCTTCCTAAAGCATTTTACGTAGCAGTAACACAAGAAAATAAATTGCACCCAAACCCTGCAATATGTTGTGGATCCTCATGTGAGTCATCAGTGGGTCAGGATTCCTCAAATTTGTAACACAGCTATTTAGCACCTGAGCTGACAAAGTAGTTTGTAGTAGCAGAAGACTTTTGTCTTCCACTAGAGGGGAATGGATACACATACTTTGCTGGTGGGTTTAACAAATCTTCGCTAGCTCATGAGAAAATTATGAGACCTGGGGGTAGTAGGTTAACTAACCCTAGGGCAAAGCTTAAGAAAGTTGTAGTCTGGAAAGGGAAACACATCCCAAGAATGATGCCTAGTTTCCTTCTATTGGTCTGGATTTCTGTGAGCTTTTAGTTCAAGTTTTTTCTCCAATTAAAAGGGGGAAAAATTTAAATTGTACGACACTAGATATTGCAAGATGCACAGTAAAATTGTCTGGATAAGTAAAATGGACAATATATTTGGTGACCAAAGCCAGGGTTATCAGTTCAAAAATGCTGAGCTGCCTCCACTGTAGACATCAGTGTACAGGTTCACAGGTTATTCTGAGTTGGAAGGGACCCACAGGATCATCTAGTCCAACTACCAAGCGAACACTAACCAGGGATCAGGCCCACAAGCATGGAACCATGGGCACCACGCTCCATCCATCCAAGCCTCCCACCATCTAGACCAAGTTCCTCTGTTACACACAGTGTCTCTAAGCCTCCTGGTGCTACAGTCAGTTCACTACAATCAAGAGCAACTTGCCTGACAAATTCTCCCAGGTGCTTTTAAATCAAAGTACTGTGACGTGAAGGTGACATAACCTGATATTTAGTCAAAGAACTTTCCAAAATCACTAGTGATGTGAAGATCGCAATTCTGGGATTTTTGGTTGCTGAAGCTGGGAGGACCCTTGAGTATGTCTCAGTCAGACACTCAGTCCTGTGATGTGCTGAGGGCCCCTGGCTCCACAATAACCCTGGTATATGGATGCTCTTCTGAATGTGTCATCGTGGGCCTCAGTTACTGCTCTCAAATTTAATTTTTCCCACGCCTGTTAATACTTCTGTTAATGCAAAGTCCCCACCCTTTCCAACCCTCGTGGGAATGAGTTTTCATTCACTGTGGGTCTCTCCAGTTCCCACTGTAGTCAAGGAGTGCTTTGACATTGACTTCCATGGGAAGAAGATCTGGCCTTTCCTTATTCTTCCTCTCTCTTTATCCTCCCAAAGCTATTATCTGTCTATTCTTATTCTGCTTCTCTAGGTTTTTTTTAGTTCTGTGTCCAATATTATAAACTTCATAAATTTTTGATATTTCTCTGGCCTCTTTGTGTGCTGTAATCTGAACCTTTTGCTGTTTAACCTCCCTAACTTTTCACACACCCATTCCCTTGTCCCAGTTTAATTTTCTTTCTTTTCCAGCTTTTGGCTTTCCTACTTTAAACTCTCTGAGTGAAATAAGAAACAGAAAAATAAACGAAAGTACTAAGAATTTCATGCAGTAGCTGAGTGAGGTAGTGGTTTGGATTCATCAAAGGATATTCGTTTTTCAAATTTTAATAGCCTGGATAGGAATCTTGTTCATTATTAATCTGTGTTAGAATTGTAATGAAACACTATGGTGGTGGTAATTAAATTTCTAGACAGATGCTTCATAAATAAAGAAGCATTTCATAAATATCAAATTATGGCACTATCTTAGCATATGCAGGTTTTCTGTCATTACAGAAATGTGAAAATTATCTCTACTTATCATTATAATTTAAGAGTGTATGATGAATAAAAAAATGTAGGAATACCTGTAGCACTGAGGTTGTACCTTGTCTTTTTTATATGTGAATATTAAAGGAGTTTGCCTTTTTAATTCAGCACTCATTTCAGCAGGGAAGATTAGTATCTGGTTAAGTGGCATCTCTCTTCAACAGTGCATTTAACTGTATGTTTTACTAACTGCCGAATAGTACTTTTTCCTTGCAACAGGCTCTTTCTCTTTGAGTACTACTCAGTTCCCACTTGTATTTTCATAGATATAGTCAGCTTAAAAACTTATTTGGGGGTTTAAAATATATTTTATACATAAAATTAAATAATTATACATATTTTTAAACCATATTATTAAATAATTATACGTATTTTATGATCTGGTGACTCACCTGGTTGACGATAAAAATGTCGTGGATGCTGTGTACTTGGACCTTAGCAAAGCCTTTGACACGGTTTCCCATAATAAGGTTCAGGAGAAACTCTTAGAGCATGGACTGGA
>WEKX01011419.1:109992-132309 GCA_013390025.1 Pitta sordida
CTCTGCCAAAGCAGCAAAAAACCTAAAACCAGGACACCTGGTCAACTCAAGGATTGGTTAGGCAAGGAGAACAGAAAGATAAGGAAGCCTTAAGTGAATATCTAAGCTGGTATTTGTGCCCATCAACCGAGTAGTATGAATGTAACACTGCTGTAACATCAACTCAGATCTTCTGGTTTACTTGGAGCTGCAGTATTCAGGTTGAAAATAATTAGATGTAAGGAATAAATTCTTCCCTATGA
Organism: Pitta sordida; assembly: GCA_013390025.1. Taxonomy (NCBI): domain Eukaryota; kingdom Metazoa; phylum Chordata; class Aves; order Passeriformes; family Pittidae; genus Pitta; species Pitta sordida. The sequence goes on from WEKX01011419.1 coordinate 110,235, forward strand.
GTGTGGTGGGGCATTGAAACAGATTACCCAGGGAGCCTGTGGATGCAACATCCCTGGAATTGTTCAAGGCCAGGTGGTATGTGGCTTAGAACTACCTGACCTAGTGGAAGGCATCCCATGGCAGGGGAATTAGAACTAGATCATCTTTAAGGTCCGTTCCAACCCAAATCATTCTGTGATTTTGTGAGATTTGGTCAGAGAGACTGGAACTGGTTGGCAAATTCATTAAATAGCTGTAAATAAATGGGATTGAAGGAAAAACCAAAATAGAACAGTCAACTACCAACTTGCTCTCTCTTCTAAAGAGCAGTAGTCTGTGCCATGCTGCAAGATATATCAGCCTCACTCGTAACTTGTGAGTATCAAAATAGTGTAATGGGATGGATGTTGCCATTTTCCTATTTTGCTGTTTTAAAAATATAGTTATTGATTTACAGTCAAGATCTCAGAAGCAAGAATTACTATGAAATTCATCTCTAAAGGAACATCATCCATGTTAAACTTCCCATGAAAAGGAGAGCTCAGGTAGGAATTAGCACTGTTCCTCTGCAAGATCAACATATTTCTCTGAATTAAAACGTTATACATGCCTATATAAAAAAAAACAAACAAACCAGAAATACCTGGAAGAATGACATTAGTGGCCTCTCCTCACAATTCAAGAGGAGGAAAAAACAGGAAAGAAAATGCAAGTCAATCAAGTATGTTGTTTTACTGAGACATGCAAATACCTTGCAAGTGTTTAAAAAAATAGAAAATATTTTTTCAAACCACTAAAATTTTGAGTCCGTCATCAGCAAGTTTGCAGATGACACCAAGCTGGGGGCAAATGTTGAACTGCCAGAGGGTAAGAGGGCCTTCAGACAGACCTTGACAGGCTAGAAAAATGAGCAGACTCCAACAGTATGAGATTTAACAAGACTAAGTGCCAGGTTCTTCACTTTGGACATAACAAAACCATGCATCGCTACCGACTGGGGGATGAGTGGCTGGAGAGTGGTGAAATGGAGAGGGATTTAGGAGTAATGATTNGTGGTTCCACACTTGTGGGCCTGATCCCTGGGTGGGCGTTCACTTGGGAGTTGGACTAGATGATCCTGTGGGTCCCTTCCAACTCAGAATAACCTGTGAACCTGTGAACTGAGGTCAAAGGAAGTAATGTTAACATAGACTTCAATTTAATTATGTTTTAAGTATAAAAATTAGAAACGCATTAACTGCAAGCGAGTTATATATAAGAAATAAACTGCTCACTCTCCAGCTGGACTTCTGCAAGAAGTTTAGGTTAAGGGTGTCAGTGGTTAAATTAAGAACTATGCATAGGAGCATGGGGCATGAGAACCACTTCAGCATATAACAACAGGGGATGGTCCCAATGAAAAGCACATCTGTATGTTTTGCATGCAGTGAATTCCCTGGTTCCAGTTGGAAACCATGTCATTGTTTCTAAATAGCTCTGATAAGCTCCCCGTGTCAGTGCAAAGCATTGTTGAAGTTTAATACTACTGTGTTGCTCAGTTTTTTAGTTTTCTTGGCACACTCTCCTGAAGAAGAGGAACACTTAGGGCTGAAAATGAATAACTTAATTAGAGTAAGGCCTTCTATTATTGGGCCAAATTCTGAGTCCTTGAGCTGAGCAGAACTCCCACTAATTTGAGAGGAACTTTTGTTCAACTGGCTGCATAACTTGAATCATTGTCCCATGCTAACCTCTGGTAGCTTAGTCTCATTGCAAGATACACAAGGAAAACATCTTAATCCTCTGGAGTTGAATTTAAATAACAACCCTCTTTTATGTCTTAGCTTCAGCTTAATCTAATATTCTCAACTGCTGCTGATGCAGGGTACCTCTTTCACAAGAGCTGAGGATTTGGTTTAGAGTTACAACTGCTGCATTCTGGGACAGCAAGAGAAAAATTCTTGATTGTTTCTCAGTAAAAACAAGATGTATTTGGAAATTACTTGCATATTCTTGCAAAATTATTGGTTTTGCTAATCCAACTAGTACCTCAAATTCACTGTGATTTCAGGTAAACAAGCCACTGGGAAATTTTGGTGTGCTGCACTCAAGGATGGTTGCATTTCACAGATGGAGAAAACAGGGGTTTCTCCCTCCACATCTGTTTATGTCAGTCAGTTGGCAATATGTTGTGTAATACTTCTGGAAGAAAGAAGTAGTGCTTCAAGAAACATGGCTTAAAAGACTATTTTCTGAGGCTTCTAATCTGGTTGCATACATTGTTACTTCGTTCACAAAGCAAAAACACCTTATGTGAGAACTATTTTGTATTAAAATTTTTATTGTTTTAGGAATATATAGTTAAAAGAATGCAAAGGAGAAAGCCATCCAGCTCCTTGGCAAATGTCAGGATTTGTGACAGTAAGCTTAAGATTTTCAGAAGTCTTCAAATTTACCTTACATTATTTTCAAGTCAGCAGGAAAAATAATATTAACTTTGATGGAATTTAGATCTGAATGAAAAAAAAATTAGAGATTTCAGAGAAATAGAAAATTTCAGCTTGTTGGTCATCTGTTGGTCTCATACATTGACAATTATGAGAATTTCTCCGTTCTATTTTTTGTGTCTTGTGACTGAGGTTATCACAATCTTATTCTAAATCTTGTCCAAATAACTTTAGTGCTAAGCCCCTTTTGATGGATTTAGGAAAAACAGTTTAAGACATTTGTTTTTCATTCAGTGACTTAAAATGGTGAATGATTTCACCATAACACTTGTAAGTTATTTGTTATTATCTTGATAATCCAAAACATGCACCTTATGTTTGTTCTCAATTTGCCAAGCTTCAATTTCCAGCTATTAGTTCTTGATATCTATCTTTCTGTAATTAAAAAAATCAACAAAACTACTATCAAAAGTCTTCTCATTTAATCACTAAAAAGCTATTATCAGGTCATCTAGTTACCTTCTCTTGTACGAATCAGCTAAACTGAGCTTTTCTCTTCTGTCATTCTATGGCTAATTTTCCACACTATGATTCATTCTTACTATGCTTTCCTAAGCCATGCACTATTTTTTAACTTTTCTTTCTTTTTTAAAGTGTGGGCATGAAGAATTGCACACACTATTCTAGTAGTGGCCTCACTGGTGAGAATCACATGTAAAAATTAACACAAAATGCATTATTCAAATACTATTGCAATATGGTCCAGATAGTACCCAGTTACCCTGATACATATAAAAGCTGTAATAACATTCCATCCCAACTTATTCTTTGGTTTTGGTTCCTGTGGTTCTATGCACTCATCATGCCCATTTAACTTTGAGTTTTGCTTGTTCCAGAACTGTAAAGTGAAACTCATCTCAGCCCACAGTTCTTCCCTTTCTGCCCTCTGAATTTTGTGCTGAAACTATGCAAAAATGTGCATTTTTGTTATTTTTATTTTAACAGCAAAAATAGTTTGGCTCAATTGTACTGAAAACTGGGTCATGGCTTGTTCAAAATATTTGCAGCCCTTTCAAGGAACGTCACTTGTACTTAGGGCTTGTAATGAACTCTGAATTTAAAGGAGTTCCAGGTGGCAGGTGAGAACATTGTCTTGAGTTAAATGACCATGCTTTTTCATGTTTAAGATTATACTACTGTAAGTTAATTCCTGTTCATTTTCTTCTGGTGACGTAGCGATTGAACCTGAAAGTTAAGATATTTTTGTATTCAGAAGGTAAGTGGCAGATTGAATTTAAATTAAGTTTACTGAATACAAAAATGTCTCCATAGGGAATTAAACTCAGGGTAATTTTCCAATAATATCTGTGCTTGTGATTTCGTAAAAACACTGCCTTGTACAAACTGGGTTCAGCATGACCAGGTTCACAAAAGAAGTCACATTAATTTAACCAGACATCATGCATTAACATAACAACAGTTACAGCATGGAGGATGTTCTCAACTCAAAGCAAATATAAGGTCATCCAACATGAATACCCAGGGACATGGTGGAATTACAGAAGCTTTTTTAAGACTTGATAGCTGAATATGTGTAACCTCTCAGCCAGTAAGATATAAATTAATAAAGCCTAGCTGAAGTCTCAAGGAAAAAGGAGGAAAAAGGTTATATTGCTTTGCATATGAAGGAGGCTAGCTAAGAAGATAAACATAAAATGCCATAGAATTTCAACTAGTGCGTGGTAACTTGATTGTCTGTATGCCAGTAATATAGACTGTTGTTAAAAAGTTTATCTCTTGTGGTATGTGTTTAGTGTTACAAAACATTTGGTAAATGAACCCCAAGTCACAGAATTTAACAAAGACTGCAAATCTTTTTGGAAAATAGGCTGGATTTCCAACAAATATGGAGCAAATTATTCTTTGAAGGTGAACAGTGTAAAGCTTGCCCATTTCAGCTATTTTTTCCTTTTGATCTCATGTAAACCCATGGGCTTAAATGAGAAAAACCTTTTCTTTGGCAACTGTTGAGTCTAGCTGTGAAAGCTGAATGAGATTGTACTTCACAGGAAGTATAGGTTCCATACTTTAACTCTGAATGTGAATTGGGAGACTGATGACAACTTTGTACTTCCATCATCTTCACTCTGAGCACGGATGATGTAGCACCAGCTAGAATAAAGGTGTCAATTCATTTATGCTATCTTTATAAAGACGTGACGGTATGTTTACAAGAATTTGGTTTGTTCAAAGAGTAAGAAAATCAAATCTTGGACATGTACTCTGAGCCAATAGTAGTCACCACAGCTTCAAATTAGCATTGAAAGATTTGAAAAAGTGAATCTCATACATATCAGTTTTATTAAATCTTTATGTCTTGAAATAAAACGCAAATTTCAACCCAAGAAATATGGAGATATTGTGCAGAACTCTTGCAAAAAAATGCAGAATTACATATATCTCTATATCTCACATGAAGAAATATTGAATTACTTAAAACTTAGCAAGTTTTGAAATTTATTTCAAATCTAGAACCATCTCAGCTCTCTGAAATGCTTGGGAAACCTTTTAGTAACTCATGGTTTGAATTTTTGGAAAACATGAATTGATACCTGAGTGAACCTTGAAGATCAGTCACCACATGGTTCTACTATGAGGAAGTCACTGATGTGCACATGTGAAATGCAATGGATGGACTGACAGTGCCAGGATATCTACTGGACCCAAACCAGCTCTTATTGACTTCATCAAAATAATGTAGAACATGAAGTCAAAGTCCTTTGTATTTTTGTTTTTGTTGTTACATTATTAGGAGTTTGGAAAAATTACAAGTTACAATACTTAACAATACTCATGAAAACTTGACTAGATGCCCTTATGTTAGCAAAAATGTACATTTTTTCATTTAACTGCACCTCAGAATGTACCATATCTCAAAGACAAACTGATGAGGTATGGCGTATCTGCAGGGATTGAGGAATTCAAAGGCTGACCAAACCTTAGTAAAAGTCCTGAATAGGTTTAAACTCATAATAGCAAACATACAAAAGCTTTGAGTGTTTGAGAAAGTAGCTTTCACTAACAAATATAAGACATAGCTATAGCTAAATAAAACATTTGCGTGTATTTCTCTGTTTCTCTTTCCCTACACTTTCAACCCAAACTGATACAAGTCATATTCTTCTTGGGTACCAGACAAAAATCTACTTCAATTCACTTTTATAGCTTATTATCTACCTCAAGTTGCTTCTTAAGCTCATCTCTTAACCTGTTGCTACATTTTAAGTGTCCTTTTTGTTGAATGTCATCACTTTTATCAAAAGATCACATATTCTCCACTATAGTTTCACTGCTAGTTTTAATTCATTTTACTTCGTTGGTGTTTCGGCTGCTTTCTTCAGCATGTTCAAGCATCAGTTACTGTGATCACCTGCTCATTTATTCCAGAACTATATGTATGTGACTCAGTCTAGTCCACTAGTTATATAACTCCCAGCAGACATCTCCAAAAGAAATCAACTGTCTGGTAGGTCATGAAGTTAATCATATGAATGCATGCATTCTATTCTTAATATTTAATGCAGAGACGATGTTTATTCATCATATAATCTTCCACTCCATGAGACAACTTTGTCAGCTCTAGCATAACAGGCAAACCCTACCCAGCACAGATCAATACCAAATTTAGGTAATTTAAATTAAAACCATCATGCTTAACATAACGCTCTTCATATCTGATATACATAAACAAAATGGGGTGAGTTGAGGACAGAGTCACAGCCCTAACTCTGAATTTCCTGGCTTTTGTGGGCTTAAGTCATACCCTTAATATTATTTGAAAGTATTTTTTTGTGGTTTAATATATACTATAACTTTTTCTTTTGTGACAACTGGATTTATACTGGCTTCATCCCTAATACCACTGGAAACTGGAAGCAGGTCATAGCATGAGCCTCTCTTCCAAATATTTTGAACAGAAAGTCACCATTCGACACTCATCGCTCTTGTTCTCCAATAAAAGTTCAGTGTTCCATTTTAATTAGAATGATATTCTTCTGTCAATAGCACATACCACTGTATACTATTTGTCCTCCTGAATGCTGAAGGTGACTGAAAGAACAAAAATCTTATTCATATGAAAAGACCTGTGTTTAGTGAAAAAAAAATCACTAGAAGTGATTTTCCTTGGTTGATTCCATAGTTATTCTATTCTATGGTCTAATATTTTAATGCTACAGGCTGCATTCAGGTTGACAAAACTTCCAAGTACTGTCCAATGTTGTCATATTAAAGTCATAGGTCTAAATTGTCTGAGTAATGTTACATCAAATGGCTGAAGAAGTTCATGTTTACATGTGAATGTTGACAAGAAGTTGCATCTTCTAATGACTTCTCAGGTGACAGACCTGAAGTACAGTGCTGTTTGTTTCCATGATTTGTTTACAGTGCAGCATCATAAACAGTTAAGAATGATGGGAAGTGGATGGGAATGATTTGATTCTACTTTACCACTGGATAAATTGTAACATTCTCATTCGTACATCATTCATTCATACAGCATGCATAAATTTGCAGAGAAAACCTGGATAAGAGGAGGTATTCTAGAGACAAAGAGATCGTAAAAATCTTCAGCAGCTGATCTAATCTCTGTCCGAGCAAAAAACTTTTCTCACCTGACTTTAGTAATTCAGTAGCTTTTGTTGTATATCCAGACAGTCAGTAAACATTGACTTATTTTTGGACAGGCAACAGTTGTTGACGATTTACTTGTTTCCTTACCTTTTCATAAAGGTGTAAATTTTAAAGCAACTTAATAGAATTGAGAACCTGTCATTTTCAGGCCTTTGTATTTCTGTATACCTGTTTTGCCAGGAGAATACTGTTAGGTTTGGTATCTATTACTTGCAAATATTGGTAGAATATAATTTGTGAGGATGAGCATTGTGCTGAGTATATAATTCAGGTATGTGCTAGAATCTCTTTCCTTTAAGGTTGTCTGCAGTTACGGTTTTTTTAAATTTCGATAATTTGACAATAATCATCACTGTCACACAAATGGAAGTCTTGATTTTCTTCCACTTCAAGAAGTTGAGAAGCTGAAACCACGTTAGCCTTATGGAGAATGATCAAAAGTTCTGGTACGTCATACCTCTGTGCCACCCACTGGCTAAAAGGGATTGCTCAGAATACTATGCAAGGTCTATATTTGAAGGAGAAATCCCTTTTACTCGGGTTTGTGTTGTCAGTCAAATACCATCCAATTTCATTAAGCAGCATTTAAGAAAGCTTCATTTTTGTGACTCTCTCAAGGGGGTTTTTTCTTCACTAAAGTAAACCACTATAACACCCCTTTCCTCTTTGTTGTCTAATGTAGATTTTCCTTTGCAGAACATCTGTAATAAGGGGAGAAACAATATCTTTTTACTCTTGAAGGTCAGTTGTGAAATTATGGCATTTGACATCTTATTGGATCCCAGTTTCTCTCACCTGTTGTTAGGTCCACACACTTATACCACTGGTACTTTTCTGACAATGCAGAGACATCAAGCTGTTTAGTTTTACATGGGGGTATCCCATACATTGCATTTGTTAGAGAATTGCCATCATAAACCATACGTTAGTGGACCTATTTCTATCACATTTCTTCCCTTTTGGTGGCTAGCAGAAGAGTGCACAGGGATCTGGAAATCCCAGGCTATAAAAAATATTTTTTCTGGTAATATTGGTGCGAGCTGCATTAAACTTATGTCTGTTATATGTATGATTTTGCAGAGAACAGGTGAAGTTCACAGAATTATGAATTTGTGAAAAATATGGTCATGATTCAGTAAAGGGGACATTTACTCAGCTTGACAAAGTTGAAAGACCTCACTAAAATGACAGCGGTGATACTGTGCTAGGAGAATAGTACTAAGATTGTTTTCTTGTTGCTTCTCCAGAGGGCAGATCACAGAATCACAGAATACTATGAATTGGAAGGGACCCACAAGGATCATCTAGTCCAACTCACCATCTAACTCCCGTATAGACACCGAACGCACACGCCTAGATCCCTCACAGGCTCACAGTCCACTCTGAGCCAGGAGAGACCCACAGGNTTCATCTTGTATCCCATCTCTTGGGCTGGTCTCTAAGTAGCAAGAGGTATTTATGTTTGCTACATCAAAAATGGAGTATGGAGGAATGTGTGTATGTACTGACACATATAAATGCACAAATCCACTGAGGTTAGTTTTAATTTACTTTAAAATGCATGGATGTAATTGGGAGATGGAAACTAAGAAAATGCATAGTAAGTCTGAATGAAGTCCCAGCACCACCTAAGATCTGAGAACAGAAAACAATTTTCCAATCTTTCATGTATGGAAATACTAGATGAGTCAATGAGTGTTCTCTGTGCTAGGAGCTTCCAGGGCTACTTTTTCTATGTCAGCAGCATTGCCTTATGACTTGTTTTTAAAGGCCACCCAGTATCCACATCCACCACTGATTTAACTGGAGCTTTGGGTGCTCATTTCTCCTGAAAATCAGCTTATGACTTAAAACTAAGCTTATAACTTACTTTTGGAAAGGCAATCACTGAAGAACAGTTTAGGGAAATTAACATCTGGCATTTTTAGTTAATATAAGACTTACTTAAGGTGACAATTCCTGGTAAAAATTACACTCGAGAGGAAAAATTAAAAAAAAAATAAAGGGGGGGGAAAGAAAACCTGACTTACTCATCATGCAATAGCACTGTGCTTTTAAAATGCTTTTGACCACAAACAGTTTGGAGCAACCAACTGCAATCTGTTAAATTTCAGCTCAGAGGGATTTCACTTTTTCCTCAACCTTTTCTTGTGTATTATATAAGTATTTTTAGGAAATTCACAGTTCTCACTGAATTTAAAATAAACATCAAACTTTATGAGCTATTGACCAGTCAATATCCATAGCTTCTAGGGCAGATTTTGAAAACGAAGGAGATTTTTAACTATTGATTTGTGTATATGTTCTATAATAAATTATTTTTCTTTGTCCTTCTGAAACTTATTTCTTTTTAACTTAAGGGGCAAATGCAGCTTAATTTATAAAAATGTCATTATGTAGAATGCTGGAATTTTTATTATATTTCTTGTTTTGATGAACAAAGTAAGCAGAATTTGCCTTAGAGAGTGTATCTGTCCAAAGCAAGGATTTTTCAATATCTAGCTTATATAGGAGAGACTTTTATGTACAATGTACATTTATCCTTAATGAATTAAGTAACAGAGGCAATACTTAAACAATATACACATATTTATGTCTAGAGTAGTTCTTTATCCACATAGACTTTTCAGAACTCTCAATGAGAACTGATATGTGGTAGGTTATGTTGTTTAGATAATCTGTATTGGAAGTCAAGAAGGAATGAAATTTAATGATTAAATTCTTCTTTTCAGAGGTAGACCATTATTAACTATTCTCATTTTGTAAGTTTATTAAAAATTTTATGGAGAACACTTATTTCACATTGTATCTTGCTCTGTTAGGCTAGCGGTTCTTGTATCTAGGAATAGAAGTATGCTTAATGACTAGAAGTGTTCCATAATGCTTCTTGGAAACAAATTGAAGACAATTAGTGTTTGCAGTGGAACAGTGATGATTTTAAGTGCTATTAGAGGATTCACCTAATATACTTCTTTCCTCCACCATTCTTTTTTTGTGTGCCAGATATAAAGAGCTGAATGATTCACTAGATGAAATTTATGAACTAATTTGTAGCAAAGGTGCTCTCAAGACAATATTAAGTGGTGACAGAAAAGATGGAGATGTGAGGGTCCTTTCCTTACCTGGAGGATATAGAGGACCTCAGGTAACAAGACTGAGGTGCCCGGGTCACAGGGAACCAAGTGTCAATAGTATAGTACACAGGAGAACAACAGTGGAGGCACAGGAGTCAGATCTAGCTTGGGAACCACTTCTGATTTTGACACCTAGTTGAGAACAAAACCACATTCAGCTTGGGTCTGGTAGCTAACTGATGGAAGAATTAAAAGAAACTGTGACTAATGGGAAAAAATTACTTGGAAGTATCTCTGCATACTTGTTTTCCATGCAAACATTGATAGGATATAATTTGGGACAATGGGCACTGCGCTGAGAATATAATTTGGGGATGTGCTAGAACCTGTCTCTTTTAAAGCTGGCTGCAGCCTAGATAATTAAGTAAGAGATTTTCTCCCACTTCAAGAAGAACTTCTGAGAAGCTGAAACTTTTTTAGCCTTATGGAAAATGATCAAAAGTCACCTGAGTTATGTATTCCACTTGAAAACAGAAGAAATATATGCTTGAGCTTAAAAAATAAATAAATTAATAACTCTGGGCTTACACAAAACTCTCTTGATTTCAGTGGAAATGCTCTGCATAACAGAATGGATGGATCTTAAGATTTCAGCCTTTCCATCTGCCTTTCCAGGGATAAATTTATACAGAGGTAGGTATGTCTGATACAGAGTCTATGAACAATCATGAACTATCATCTTACACAGCACTCTGAAGTCATATTTTTGTGGGGAAGAAATGTAAGCCTATGCTACTATAATTCTGTCTATTGATAAAAAAAATTTTATTAAAATTCTTCTAGTAATGAAGCTGTCTTAGAATTAGACATTTTCTTGTAGTTCATGGAGACGGACATACTGAAGGATGAAGCCAAAAACCATGCTTTGGAGTAGTTTGAAAATGGGATGCTTGAAGAGTATCATATTAATGCAGTAAAGCTTAGCAAATGTTTCTAAGATATTTCCAGGAACTATCTTCCTGTGCAAAAGAAGTTGTAAAGGAACATTTTCTGCTGGTACTAAGGTTACTGGGGGAAGTCCATGGACTCAGGGAGGTTTTCAGGGTGATTTACCTCAGTTGCCAAGTCTGATCCATAGTACTTTTTCTCTGAAAAATAACTCATACAGATCTCACTAGATCCAGCAGGTCCAGCAGATCACGTTCTTAAAACTGTATGTACCAACATTCATGGATGAAACACTGATGTTTTATATTTCAATACAGAACAAGGCTCTGTATCAGACAAAGAATTCAGGTGAAAATATCTGAATTTAAACAGGCTCTCCAATACTTCCATATGGCTTCCTCATGTAGGATATGATTGCCTGCCTGATAAACTGGATCTGCATAGTTCTTCATTGCTTTATGAATTGTCTTCTCTGAAGCTTTTATTGTTCTCTGTAGGTGATGATTCACACTACTACAGATGACTCTGTTCTTATTAGTCTTGATGTTGTCCCAGTGAGAACATGGGTAGAAGTTCCTCCATGAAATCAGACTTGCAGAGATCATCTCAAAGACTCACGGGCTCAATATTCTCCAGGAAAATAAAGGTCTTGCTATCAAAATATTTTGTCATTTCAAGGTTTTAAGGCTTAAATAGGACCACTGGAAGAGATACAATGGATTAGGGGTGCATTAAATACACTAACTGTAACACCCTCTGGGTCACACCAATCCACAAGGATTTCATGAAGAGGAAAGATAAAAGAAAGGTTAGATGGATCTTCAGTGTGATAAATGTGCCTCCCATTTTTTATAGAATAATGTAACTGAACTGTATGTAGCTCCATTTAAAATTTTACTTTGTGGTTGGCCTTTCCCGCTTAATGACACCATTTCAGTGGTAGGACACGGGAGGCAAGCCAGTTACAGTGATTAAACAAAAAAAAACATTAAGAGAAACCATATATATTGTTGCCTAGCAGACAAGCAAAACATTTTTTTTTCCTGAAAGCCACATGAACTTTTTTTCCAAGTCTTAAAAATGGCATTAGAATCAATAGAAAAGAACTGGAAGAGAGAACTGACTTGCAGTAGCTGTGCTTTGGATGGTGATGACAATTATTATATTATCTATTTTTGTATGAAAATAAGCATTGAATTTGAAAAAGAATGCCAGAGCATTAAGGTCACACTCCAAGTAGATATTTTAAAATTTGCTTCACTTTGCTGACTTTATTTACTGTCTCTCTCTACCTACTTCCAGACGTTACCTCAGATCAGATATGGATAAATGAAGACTTAATCTTTACCCTGTTAATTCCTTTTGCCTTCTTTCTAATCAGTATGAAGAATGCTAATCTGTTTACTCAGCCCCAGAACTCAGGCATAACCTTTGGGTTGGGCTTTATGCTAGATCTTCACATGCAGACTCTGCATGCGTCTTTGCCATCTGAGACTTCTGTTCTGGGATGGGATAAATCTGTCTCTGAACTATCTGTTTATATACCCTAACTGCATATAGACAACAAAAGCGATTAGTTTAGATTAAATAAATTTTTACCAAGCCACAGTGGGTTAAAGGGAATCCTTAGATGAGATCATGAGTGCCTGGATCAAGCATTTAGCAACATGGAAGAACAGAAAAAGTGGAATATGAGAGATGATCTGGACAAGGTACTTTTAGTCATACCATCATTTTGAGATATCCAAGATAAAAGACTGGTTTTATTCTGTCTGGAGTTAATAAGAACTGCTTCCTTTTGTTTTCTTCTTCTATTTTTTTCCCCTGAAGAGAGATAGATACAGGACTTTTGTTCTCCTCAAAACAGAATTGAGATTGTGTTGGAGGATATTAATGAAGTTGCCCAAAGTGTGAGTTTTCCAACAGCCATGAACTTTGAAGATGGCATTGAAAACTGCAGTTTTTACACTAGACAGTAAATCAAACCTCAGGCAAAGAATTCTGATAACTTTTGCTAGTAGGGGCAATGAGCTGATCATGACAGTATATATTACTCCCTTCAGACCCTGAAGGCTTGGAGCTGTAAGAGTAGGCTACCACCTGTGAAGATTATGCTGTCTTCATGGCCTAATATGAATACTTATTTTCCTATGATTTGGAGAATTACTTTTAAATTGATGAGTTTTGTAAAGCATCAGGTCAATTACTTCCTTTTGGAGACACTTGAATTGAATAATCTGTCAAAGAAATGTTTAATTTTCTAAATATGAAGTCATTTGGAATATAGACAGCATGGATTTTTGTTTGTTTCATGTCTATACCATACAAAGACTAAAACTTTGTTTGATATTGATATTGGGAGAGGGAGAAAGGTCTCTAACTTGCTGCTGCTTTGTATTTTTAATGTTCTCTCACATTTCTATGTGAAAAGAGCAGGAATATAATAACAACTTTTTTTTTTTTATGGGTTGTTGAGGGTTGTTGAGTTTTTTGTTAGTTTGGTTTTATTTGTTGTTTTATTTGGTTATTTGGTTGGATTTGGTTTTCTCTTTTTGTGAATGATAAAAATAGAATCTTAATTTTAAACAGAAAGTAATCAATTTAATTATTCTATCATTTCTTTTAAATTTGGTTTCAGAAGATTTTGAGGTAGATTCCTTTTCCTTTTCTTTAATTTTTGTCTTCTCATTTCTTCAACACCAGGGCTATGTATGTGAGGTATTGATTAACAGCTGCAGTTTATTTTTTGTTTTGTTTGTGGAGTTTTATTTATTTAAAGAGGACTATGAATGTTAAGAGGATAGCTACTTAGATTACCTGAAGGAGTGTAATTTCTTCAGTCAGACAGGGCACATAAATTTATTCTATGTTTCCAGGTTGTTGCTATTTCTCTGACAATTTGAAATACAAAATTCTCATTTGCCTCTTTCAAGCTTACTAGCTCTCATCAGACTGGGTTAAAAAGCCTAATAAAAACTACATGATTTTTTTTTTTACCGTTTGAATGGCTATTCAGATAAGCAGTGATGTTCAGATATCAAAAATCTCCATGTGGTATTCACTGCAAAATATAACATAGTTTCAGGAAAACTGAAGTTAATAGATTTCATGGTCATTACTTAAGTAGAATTACCACCTAAGTGAAATACATGAAAAACAACCCAAAATTCTTGTAACAAGATGACTTAAGCCCAAACAAAACAAAAATATCATTGAGTCTAGTTAAAAATCGAGGTGAAAAATTGGAAGAAATTTGCAGGGAACTTTGCCATTTTGTTTTACAGAAAATGAATGGATATGTTCCCATTCCTGTGGAAAATTTTGGAGGTACCTCACATAATTTATAATTGATTTTCCACTAAACAGTTGAAGAATCCTTTCTGCTTCTGCTGGTAAAGTGCAGCACCAGCAAAAAAACATTGTAGAACATCTTGGCAAATTCTTGATAAATTAACTCTACCTCAAAAATCTGAAAGTATGATTTAAAAAAAATACTTTTTTTGAAAAAGAGAATACTATAAATGTGTGAAATACATTGGTTCTATCATTCAATAGGAGACATAGTACTGTAGTTCTAGTGTATATTTTAGCAGAACATTTCAAATGATGCTTTAAAGTTAATTTAATGCTTTTTAAAATTGAAATGTAATAGTGCCTTTTTCGAGCTCTTGCATCTAATCTGTGGCTCAGAAACCCATGAGCAAGTGTCAAACCTGCAGTTGGTTTGCTATTTCCTAGATTTCTAAGCGTCTGGATATCAGAACTCTTTAAATAATCATCTCAGAGGTTTTATTACACTATGATGGGTCTTTCAGCTTTGAGTTGCTGATTGAATTCTCCGTAGCAACAAAAATGCCTTATTATCTCGAGAGCAACTGAAAGAAATGAGAAGTTTCATTTACTATTTCAGAACAGGTAATACCTGTCTTTAAGACACTAAAGGGAAAGTATGAAATCTGAATTCAGGCTAGCAATCTAGTATTGTATTACAGTTATACCCCCGCATTTGTGAGAGACGGGTCATGTCAAAGGTCTCACGAAACGTCAAACTCACAAATAGGTGCAGGTCTGAATATGCACGCAGGCCACAGCTTTCGCTCCACCCCCAGCCAATCAGGAGCACTGGGGAACCTCTTCAACTCCTCCCCACGGGCTCTCGCAGCATAGGGGAGTAAAGGGAAGCATTTCTGTGCCCTCTCTGCCTGGGGAGACCCCCCTGACAGTCCCTAGATTTCCCTTCGTCCGTGCTGCCGCTTCCGCAGCTGCTGACCGCATAGGCTGGCAGCCCAAACCCCACACTGCTGCTCCTGCCCCCTCCCCAGCCCCGCCACACGCCGGCCCCGCACCGTGCACCAGCACTGCACGGGGGGGTTTTCAGCTGCGGATGCAGAGTGAGCATGTCCTGCTGGCTGCCGCGGCCAGACCCACTTTCCTGGGGCACTTTCCTTCCCCGCCTGTAGCCATGGAAACAGTAACATGCGCCTGGGGGGGGGTCAGTCCCCGACTGCGCTTACAGTAACAGGGGACAGCATGACTCCTGGCCAGGCCAGCACCGCCCCACAGGGAGTGCTGGTACCGCCCCTCAGCGGAGCAGAGGCACTGCACATGTGTCAGCCCAGGAAACTTACAAATGGCTGAAGCAACATTGCAAAAAATATTCCTTGCAAATCCGTGGGGTTGTAATGCAGAGGTCGCAAAGCAGCGGGGATTTACTGTATATCAGGTTAATAAGTAATTGTCATCCACTGACTAGAATCTCAATCAATGATTCAAGGCTCCTATGCTAAGAGATTTTTACAGTGTTCTACTTTGCCTGTGAACTTTCTCATACTGGTATTTATGAGTGTGATATGGCTACATTTCCTGCAACTACATTAGAATACATATTTGAATTAAGTGACTTATTTATAATTACAGTCGACCCTCCAATATCACGGTACTGTGAATCTTGCCCCGTACCCACGTAGCCCTCCATCCGCGTAGAATGATAGCTTGTTAATATGCAGATTTGCCCCACACCCTCACACCAGCCCCTGGCGCTCTTGCACTGTTTCGGCACTGCCCTGCTCTGTTTTGGTGTTTGTGTTGGCACTTCCTGGCACCCATGGCCACCTCAAACTGTGAAAAACATCTTTTTTGCTTGGCTGGGGACACTGACGGGGGGAGCCATGTTCGCCACTGTCCCAGTGTTTCTCCAGGTGGATAGACCTGGTCTCTCCATACTTGGGGTGCATGTCTACCCTGAGAAAGTCTCAGATACCACATCTGACCTGAGAGTGTGTAAATCTTTCATAACTGCATGCAGTCTCCTTGCTCGGAGCAGGGAGCAGCTTGCACTTGAGTGGAGCCAAGCCTCCGTGGAAGTAGTGCGCACTCGAGCGGAACTGAGCTGCTGCAGGAGCGGCATGCACCCGGCTCAGCTCTGCCAGAGCCAAGCCACCATGGCTGCCCCGGGGTGGGCATGGCGTGGGCAGAGCAGCACACCCATGGTCCGTGTGGCGCAGCATGGGGTTGATTTGCATATTCATGACTGCCTAATTTGAATATTCATGCACATCAGGTCACGCAGGCGCAGTTGTGAAACAGGTCTCCTTAATCACTGAAAAATCACGCAGTAAAAATGTGAAGTCGCTATTTGGGGCGGCGTGAAGTGGAAGAGCACTGATTGTATTTAAGATGCTAATTCTACTTCTTTAAATTTGCTTGGCTGAGATAGATACCATGAGGACTCCTTCTTATTTACTAATTGTTTAATTCAGTAATAATATAAGGCTACTTCATAATTAAATTGAACTGTATGCTCAAAAAGACAAAACTGTTGGGGAAATTAGTAGCAAAAGACTCTCACCCCTTCCCCTCTATTTAAAAAAGAACTTTATATCCATTTTCAAGGTAACACATCCCAAGAGAAAATTTCTGTGTAACTTCTTTCTCTTGAAGAAAGCTCTTCAGTCAGTTAAAAAATAATGACCGAAGATTTAGTAACTCATGAAGATTACTTTAACGACCAGAAATATAAAATGGCACAAGTAACTTTCTCTAAGATGAATATTAGTTTCAATTTCACATTTTTTATGAGTTCTTTCTAGTTACTGTTCATTTAGACTAGTTCAAGTGAAGTGATTCAGATGCAAATTTCTTGCTGTAATTTTTTTAAAGAAAAAATTTATAGTATAATGAGTTATATGCTGGAGGACACCTTTGTCTCAGCTAAATACACAGATTTGGAAGGGGAGAGTGCAACTACACAAAGATTTAAGAGTGCATGATGGGATCCTTTCTTATTTTAAACATGTCTATGAATAGATTCAAATTANAACTATTTTGCCTTTTAATTTTTTAATTAAATAATCTGATATGTGCAAAAGAAATTTAAAATACTCTAGAATAAGTTACCTTCCTTTCTTATCTCCCATATTTTCCTCTGCTATGATGCCTCTTAGGTATACAAATTCATTCTAATTTAAAATGAATTTTTTAAATTTTCATTCTGGTTTCACCTTGTCTTTCACCTTTATAAATCTCTTCTGTTACAAACTCTGCAAACACTAAATTTATACGCAAGATACTACAAACAATAAGATGCAGTAAATATCAAATAACATAATATTAAATTCTGCGTTGTTATTTGACATATGGAAGGAAAATTATTTGTGCTTTGTACAGTATGAAAGAAATTATTGTCACTTAGTCATGTGCTGCAGAAATTGGTACAGATAGGTGAAGCTGTTTAGACATTAGAGGCACCTTATGCAAGAGAATTCCAACATTTTCCATATTAAGGTGCTTTTTATAAATTATTTAACTTTGCTAGAATAGAACTGCTGGAGTTAGAATTTTCTTGTCTGACTGGGGCCAGTTTTGTTACTTTTAAGTTCCAGTTTCACAGAAGTTTTGCACATCATCTTACCCTTTCTGCCATGACAATGATCAGTAGTCTCTGCTTTGGAGCAGGGACTTGTCATGAGTGAGGAGAACTCTTTGAGTTTTAGGGACAAAAATGGTCAAATACTTCAAAGCTGTGCCAAAATTTAAGATATTTGTTCTTTTTCCGGTAGACTTGTGCATATATACATATTACAATGATACATTTGACTGGGCTTTTGCATGCCTTGTTTTGCTCCACTGATGAAGAAAAGTTGTTAAAGAATGGTAGAACAAACACTGGATATTTTGGCTACTGGAAAGGATGGGTTAAAAATATCATAACACATCAAGTACGAAAGTAAGAGAGGAGGAGAGAAGTATTGCTTGCTCTTCATTTCACTGGCAGGTGGCAAGGGAGAAGAGAGTGTGAGGGATAGAGGTAATACTGGTTTTGCATGACTCCATGTAAGACTTTAAGACAGCTGCAGAAGCCCATCTGATTATTCCGTGTGGAGCAGAAAGGTACCCTCAGAAATGAAGCCTTTTACCTCTACTGAAACAAGAGCTTCTCTCCTTCTGTTCCCTTTTGTTTGGGTACTTCAGTGAAATGATTAATCCATCCTGCATTTATGCTTTTGGCTGAAGCACCTTTTCCTAGAGCAGCTACTCCCTTCCAGCCTAATGATGGGTCATTAACACCCCATGGCTTGCATGCCCTGATTTAAAGGTCCTCACAGCTGGACTTCCTCAGTCTCAGCAACTACCTCCATCCTCCCACTCACTATGCGTTCCAGAGCCAAGCTCTCTGCATGCCTATTCCCCTGCAAAGTCAAAAAGGGACCACTATTCAACAACCCATGGATCAGGCATGTAGGTTTAAGCAACAGCCAAAAATCTGAGTAGGAGGAACACCTGCAGCTGACCCGAAATGTGTCAGCAAAAGTGTTCAAACAACAAGTTTTTATTTCCTGAGAGGGCCAACATGATCCCTAGCTTGACAGAAGATGAAGAGGGAGGGAGATTGGGAGCCAGGTGGAGGGGGTTAGTGAATAGGAAATAGAAAACAAATCAGGGTAACCAGTATACCCACCACTCAGACATTCCTTAGTAAGATAGCTAGGCCCACTAAGGATTTAAAATACCCTTGAAATGGTAAAGTAGCAGTTCTTATATACCACAATTTTTGAGAGGACTTGAAAGGCCCCAGCAGCTTCCCTGCTGTCTAAATCCTGCTGATATGCATTGCTCCCCTGTGCCACTTTGGAAGCCTAAAGCATGTTTCTGAGTACGGAGGATAAAGTGAAACCTTGTCTTGAGTATGGCATACAGATCTGGTGTCCCTACCAAAAGGACAGAGAACTGCTGGAGCAAGTCCACAGGAGAATCATGAAGTTGATAAGAGGACTGGTGCACATCTCCTGCGAAGACAGGCTGAGAGAGTTTGGGCTGTTCAGCCTGGACAAGAGCGGGTTGCATGGAGACCTCATAACAACCTTCCAGTATCTGAAGGGGCCCTCAGGGAAGGGACTTTTCACCAGGAACTGTAGTGATTGGACAAGGAATAATGGGTACAAATTGCAGAGGGGAAATTTAGGTTTGATATTAGGAAGAAGTATTTTACTCTGCGGATTGAGAGGGAATGTAACAGGTTGCCCAGGGAGACTGTGGATTACCCAACCCTGGTAGTGTTCAAAGCCAGGTTGGATAAAACCTTGAACAACCTGGTCTAGTGGGAGATGTCCATACATATGTCATGAGGCTCAGGGATTAGATGATCTTTAAGGTCCATTCTAACCCCTTAGCATTCTATGATTCCATCATAGCATTCATTTTAGGGTGATGGAGATCCATTGTCAGGGTTCAGCTGAACTCTCTTCTCCAGTGTCTCCTTCAGCTGAACCACTGTAACCAGAATACAGGGTTTTGGAAGGAAACCAAAGGTGTCACAGAAACTACTCTTTGCACTGCTTTTTCAGTCCTTTCTGCTCTCATGGAATCACCAATTCTCTCAGAGTCAGTAGCAGTTGTACAGTCAGTCATGGTGCTTCTGCTGGGGAATTCTGCTGCTGGAGGAATGTTTGGATCTTTCCCAGCTAAGGCTGACAAGTGTCATGACCTTGGGGGCTTAGGTCACACCTTTCAGGATAGTCTGAGAAGGTTATCCTTGCCACTAGGGAAAACACCATTTGCAAATTTGATGGGAGAAAAAAGAAGACAATAAAAAGAGTCTAAGTACAGGAACAAAAATATCAAGGTCAGGTTAAAAAAGAAGGGATATTGAGGCAGGGGAAAGGTTGGATAGATGAAGTGCTTCATACAGTCCTGAAAGCTAGTATATAATAGCCATATAAAGGCAAGGACAAATTTCATCATTTTATATTGTGTGAGAAGTGACCCAGAGTGTTAAATCTCAACAATATGAGAGCATTGTGTTATTGCATGTGAGGCTGATACAACCTGGAAGACATCACAGTAATGCAGTCTCCTCATGAGCAGTAATTTTACATTAGTAGGTGGTCACCTGGACCAAGGTTTCTGACTTGGCTACACAATGTGAACTGATATTAAGAGCAGGGATCAGTGGGGTCCTTGGTTCAAATGACACAATAGAACTCTAATTTATAAGCATGCATATTACTTTTTTGTCTGTCTCCAAGGCCTGTTGTTTGGTCTGATTAACTATCAGTTTTTACTTTCTCTTTCAGGTAGATGTCACTTAGGTCATTGAAACTTGACATCAAATTTTGTAAGATACAATGGTGGAATCAGGACATGTTATTAGATTAATTAATGAAAAATATCTATGCTTATACTATGTAATTAGTGGAGTTGCCACTTCTTTCTGAAAGAGCCAGAGTTATTAATTCCTTTAGTGCCACTATTCAGGTATCTGCTGTTCACATTTTCCTCTTAGATAACCTTTAAAATAGTCAGTATTTTCCCTTACTAAATTTCATTTTTTTGTTCAGGAAAATGAAGATTAACTACAAGATTATGACTATGTTGTCAATTTTCTACTCTCCTTTAATTTTTCTAGTGCTCTTAAATGTTTGGCAGAAAATTATACATACTAATGATTTAGAAGTTTCCTCAGCTCATTTGTGAAAGAGTCTTGAACATGAGCTGAGTCTGTGGTTTTGTAAATGTTTCATTGTCGCAGAGACTACTTCACACCCTCCTTTGTAATGCAAGACTGATGTTTTGATCTATCAGTAATACATTAAGAAGTAGATACACAACTTGTTTCATTCCAAATGCCATTGAAACACTATAGGACATTTCTGCTTTTCCTTGATTGCATTTCACCATCCTCCTCTCTGAATCTAGCTATTGATTTGTAATTAATTCACTGAGTTTATTCCTTATGGAATACTTTAAAAATTCCCTGTTATTTAAAAGTTGTTGATTTATAATGACCCATTCACTTATTTGAGTTACTGACTTCATTATCCAATTAATTCCAAAAAAAATTAGAGGTGCAAAAGCTCAGTTTGAGCTTCAATTGGCAATTAATATACAGGATAATAAAAAGGCTTTTACAGGTACATTAATGGCAAAAAATGGGACAAGAGCAATCTCCAATCTCTGCTGGATAAGGAGGGCAACATAATCATAGGGGATGAGGGAAAGGCAGAGATACTTAATGATTTTTTCCTCTGTCTTTAATAGTAAAGACGACTGCTTACATAAAGAAAGGTCTCTTCAAGGGTCTCTTGATATAGTCGACACAGATGAGGAATGGTTTAACCCCTCTTTAATACAGGAGGAAGATGTAAGGGACATACTAGTACATCTAGACCCTCATAAGTCCATGGGACCTGATGGGTTACATCCTAGAGTGTTGAGAGAGCTGGCAGATGAGCTTGCTAAGCCTCTCTCAATCATCTATCAGAGGTCTTGGCTTACTGGGGAGGTCCCAAAAGATTGGAAGTTGGCCAATGTGATACCTATCCATAAGAAGGATAGGAAAGACCACCCAGGAGATTATAGACCTGTCAGCCTGACCTCGGTGCCAGGGAAAATTATGGATCAAATCATCTTAAGGAAAATTATGTTGCACCTCCAGGAGGGTAAGGAGATCAGACCTA
>WEKX01011419.1:141749-155127 GCA_013390025.1 Pitta sordida
GTCCCTTCCAACTCATAATATTCTGTGATTCTGTGATTCTGTGATGTACTTGGTAGCATGACCTAGATATTAGGGTAGTGTGTTCTAGGTAGGATGGTGTGTTGGTAGCAGGATGGCAACAGGTTAGGTAACAGGTTTGGCTAGGTTAGGTAATAGATGATAGGTTGGACTTGATGACCTCTATGGTCTTTTCCAACCTTACTGATTCTGTGATTCTGTGGTAGATCCACCTTTCCATGTTTTTCTATTATGTTTTGCATTAAATGTGATACACATGTAACTAGTATCTCTCCTACAACATGGTATTGTGGCATATTGATGGAAACAGATGCTGCCTTAGAAGGCAAACGACTTCACCTTCAATAGGAGAGATACTAAATTGAAGAACATTCTGTAGGTTTTCAGTGAATGAGAAATCTGACTCATGACTACTTTGAAAGTGAAACATCTTTGCCGAGATTTGAAGGATCCTGTTCTGGGTCCACATTTTTTGCAAGAGCTCTTCTAACACGCAAAAAAGGTGCAAAATATTTGTCTCCTCCTGCAGGTAGTCATGCCTATCATGTCGGAGCCCAGCCTGCATTAGAGACATTGTACAAGAAGCTTGCCAAATGCAGATTCCATGGAATATTGGTCATTAGTCTAGCTTAATGAAAACCTTTTTCAGGGTAAGATAAAAACACAGATAACACTATTCATGGTGAAATGTATTGTGTGACTTGCCCTGAGCAAATGCTTCCCAGCCAAGGGATTAAATAGAATTTCTTATATACTTCCATTAATTGAATGAGGTGGAGAGGATTGTGAATATTGATTTCTTGGATGATATTCCAGATGAATGCAGATGAATGAGATAAGGCAACAGGGGAGATAGCGCCTTGCATTATTTTCTCTGAAAGTCCATGGTACAATTATAATACACTGAAACAAAAAATTTGTCCTAGAGCTGTTAGAGGTTTAGATCTCACATGCCATTCAAAATTTCACCTAAATTTTTACTTGTCTCTGAGAGAGTAAAGAGGAAACTCTCAAAATATGTTGCTATTAGTGTCTCAGATTTTTTTTTTTTTTTGCTTTGGCTACTGCAAGCTTCTCCTGTCTGACCCCATGGTTTCTCTGTTCTCCCCTTCACATCTGTCCTAAATATTTCTGGTAAAGTCATATTAGTTTCCTCCCACACATTAGCACTCCATTGATTTCCTGTCACTTGCCATATCAAAGTCAAGCTGCTCATCTTTACCTACAACACCATTATTGTGTGTTCCTACCTATATATTCAGTTTCATTTCCTCTGACTCCCTTCTACAACTTTTTTCTGGAAATTACCTCAGTTCACAGGATCTGTGGTCCACAAAAGAAAAGGCAGAAGTAAAACTGGTTTTAATCAAATCTCTAGTTTCCATTGCAAGTCATACCTACCTGATAGAATTATATTGACCTAATACAGTTTTATGTCAATATAATCAAATCAGGGCAGCTTTCTTTTGGGATATATTCCTATTATTATTGTCTAACACTATGATACATACATTAGTTTGCATTGGTATGTGGAAGCTAAACTGATAAAAACATTTTGAAAGCCAATATGACTGTTGACAAGAAAATAATTTACTACCATTTTACACATTTGAGACTTTAAAAGAAAAAAGAAAGTTCCTGTCTTCCTGTTGAAACAAAGATCTCATATTACTGCTAGAAATGAGAAAGACCTGCACCAGTAACTTAATAGTGGGTATGATAAGAAGTTTGATTCCTTGTAAATGAAACAGAGGAAAGTCTTAATCCTTGGTGTTTCGTGATTTCTCGTATCTTTCCTACTTAGTAAGTTTTTATTGGTCTGTAATCTGGAGGGAAGCTGTGTCTTCCTTTCTGTAATGCTCAGTTCCTCTTCCTAACTTCCCAACATGTCCTTCTTATTTTTGTGTGTGTGTCTGTTTATTGTCTTTCTAGCCATAATATAGAAGAGATGGGCATCCAGATAATACTACTATAAAGAAAACCTTTTCATGATACACTTTATTAAGTGTAACTGTGTGTATTTTGCCCATGGATTTGTTCCAATAAAGCAATTAAATTACCTGATATCCCATTCATGCCTCTTTGGATAGGTGTACCTAAGCCACTCTCCATAATTTACCAACAGTCCTGGCTTACTGGTGATGTACCACAAGAATGGAAATTGGCTAATGTGACACCCATCCACAAGAAGGGTAGCAAAGATGATCCAAGTAATTATAGACCTGTCAGCCTGACCTCAGTCCCAGTCAAAGTCATGGAACAGATAACACTGTGTGCTATTACACAGCAACTGCGAAGTAACCAGGACATTAGAACTAGTCAGCATGGATTTAGGAGAGGTAGGTCTTGCCTGACCAACCTGATCTCCTTTTATGATCTGGTGACTTGCCTGGATGACAAAGAAAGGGTCGTGGATGCTGTGTACTTGGATCATAGCAAAGCCTTTGACATGGTTTCCCATGGTAAGCTTCAGGAGAAACTCTTGGAGCATGGCCTGGATAGAATCATTTTATGNCAGATCCTGGTGATTTCCTAGGTGGGGCACCTCCTTCTGTGTCATC
This sequence comes from Pitta sordida, assembly GCA_013390025.1. Lineage (NCBI taxonomy): Eukaryota > Metazoa > Chordata > Aves > Passeriformes > Pittidae > Pitta > Pitta sordida. Next base: position 144,329 of record WEKX01011419.1, read on the forward strand.
TTCCTGATCCCGGAAATCCAGAACCCAAAACCTGTTCTGTAGGAGTAACTCATAGGGTGGCATCTGAAAGGGTGGTAGTGGACAGGAGAGGGATGCCTTACCCCCATGAGAGGAGAACTGTTCCCACTACCCCCTCATCCTCGATATTTCTTTCTTCTACCTCGTGTTGGGGAAATCTCCTGAAAAATATGTCACAAAGTGCAGGTAAGGAATAACCCTGAGTGTAGTCATGCTATTGAAGCTTGCATAGTGCAGCTCTAAGTGCATGTTTCTCTTGAAATAAAAAAGAAGGGAGCAGCTGAGAACACAGTGCACACTGCACAAGTGTGTGCATGATTGTGTGGTGTTTGGGTGGAGTTTTTTCTGACTTTGTTTGCTCTGAGGCTGAAGGTGAAAACAAGTGGACTTGTCATTTATTAAAGTCACAGTAGGTCAAATACACCCCTGGTGTAAAATTGGTTTGTCTTCCTGGTTCTCCTCACCTGAGCTAGCAGTGACTGTTTATGCATATGTTTATTCCAGTATCAGCAGAGATAAAGCAAGCTGAGGAAGAAGGGTGGGGGTTACACGAGAGGCCAAAGGCAGGGAGCTTTTTGTATAGCCTCTAAAACACATTGATTGTCGTTTGGGATTTTTCAAAGCTGCACATGTTGAGTAATATCTGCCAATAAACACAGCTCAGTGGGTGAGAAATCTGTCTGCCTCTTGCTGAGGTTTAGAAGAGAAAAGACACCAAATGAGCATTTTCTTCACATGTGGGTCATGCCCCTCACTGGGGTACTTGCCCCTGACCTAATCCTGTTCTACTTTGTCTCCCTCACTCCATTCTGTCTTCCTTCCCCCTTCTACTCCTCTACTGCTGCACTACTGGTGGTCTGGTGCATGCTGCACAGATGTTTTCCCCATGCTATTATAAGATTATTTTTCAAGTGGCTTCTTGGAACAGATGTTCCAATATGTGCACTATCCTTCCCTTGGCTGAAAGTGCTCTGTGCAAAGAGCAGATTGCATTGCTGCTCTCCTTTTGATCTAAAGAACGAACATGAGGAAAAAACTCCACACAAATGATGCTGGATTTTGTTTCAGGCTGCTTGGCAATGGTGCACCTGGGTGTGTGTCTCCTGCTTCTTTTCTCCCCATCACTAGTGCTGCTTGCTGATGTTTGTTTCTGTGTCTTTCTTCTTCAGCCCATTTTTTTCCCTCTGTGATCCAACACTTTACTCCCACCGCCTTTAAATTTTCTTTCATCTAACACTCTGGTATTTGTGCTTCCAAAATCATTCTCTACCCATTGCCAGCACCTCATCTTCATCTTCTCCTTCCTGTGGCAACTACTGGACCGTTAGCATGTATTAGTCCCATGAGTCTGGGTACAGGGCCTGTCCCCCTTTTTGTCTTTTTATTTTACGTTCATATTCATTGCTTAGTTTCTCCTTCATTGCCCCAGTCATTTCACCTGGATATGGTTGTTTTTACTTTTTCATTTTATTTCTCCTGTTGGGTCAGGAGCACTTGCAAGAGTCAAAGGTTTTAGGAGGTCAAGGAAACACCTTTTTCAAGTGTCACATAATTTAATTTAACAAAGGCATACCACAAGGAGGATGTAAAATGTGTGCCATATTTTTAGGACCTTTTAAGTAGACTTTAACTCACTAAATCTCATCTACTGTGATTAAAAACAATATTTAAAATCATCTTTATTTGCTCACATCCAGTCTTTCAATTAGACACTATGTCAGCTTCAACTCTGTCTTTTGGTGTTCCTTAAAAATTCAACTTTCATGAATTTAATCTATAGGGAGAAAAATAAATATTGCTAGTCTTTTCTGAGCCAATGAGATAGAATGTGGGAGTGGGTTCCTAACTTAATATTAAAAAAGTTCAATTGATCCAAAATTATCTACATCAGCATTGCATTTGATTTGGAGCTGTCTTCAAGAATTCTGCCCATTATTATTCTTTTTTTATTATGGTCAGCCCTGTATGTACCCATTATTTCTTCTTATATTGTTCTCTTATGGAAAAGTCCTGTAGAATTTAATGGGTAATGATAACTTTGCATAGGAATGTATAGGGTTCTCTGATAACAATATTACTCTTTGTTGTATACCCAGTCTGTCCTAGATTGCTCCAGAAATGTTAATACTCTTTTTTGACTTATAGACTTGCAGTGAAATTGCTTTAGATCTCAGCGGGGCTAAAATTAAGAAGTATCATATCTTCTCAAGGAAGATGTACACCACAATTACAGTCAGCCGTCTTCCACTTCATGCCCCCCCATATTGTGGCTTCACATCTTAGTGGCATGATTTTTCAGCGTTAAAGGAGGCACCTTTTCACAACTGCCCATGCGCAACCTGGCATGCATGAATATTCAATTAGGCAGTCATGAATACGCAAATCAACCTGCACAGCTGTGGCGGTGGCTCAGCCCGGCAGTGGCATTGGCTCAGCCGTCCATGCCGTTCCGGCTGCAGTGGCAGCAATTCCACTTCACCACCCTCCCCCAGGCTCCACTGCTTCCCCGCCCCCCCAGGGCACAGCCGGGCCTCTGCCTCTTCGCCACACCCCCGGCACGGCCACCACGGCAAATGATACACAACAACACAGTGCTGAAACTGCACCGGGGAGCCATCTGAGGGTGTGGGGGAAATTTGCATATTAATGAGCTGCCATTCAACACAGAAGTAGGGCTTCGCAGAATCCGATTAAGACCGTGAGTCTGCAATATAGGAGACCCGACTGTGTAATCTTGTGAAGCCTTCCCTTTTCTACCCTCCCTTGAAAGATGGTTCTATGGCATTGTAGTTCAGTGTGTATTAGCAAATAATAAATAAATAAATAAATAAATAAATAAATAAATAAATAAATAAATGTAGGGGCATATATGCATTGACAACATTTCCCATCCATTAAACTACTCTTATCTGCATATTGAGCCCGCAAGCACAGCTATGTTTTGATACACTGTTTTCAAACAGATACCTGTAAATGTGACCTATGGTATAATACATAATCCAAATACCTATAATCCAAATATGCATGTATATATATAATATATATAAAACAATATATATACTATATATATATATATATATAATCCAAACCTATAATCTAAATAATCAATTTCAGATAAATTATTCTGTTTCCATTCACATTTGGGGACAGTCTACCACATACCTTCCTTTTCTGGAAATGCAGCAAACTGGCCTTTTGATACTACTTCTAGCAGGTTGTTCTTTGCTAGTCTTGCATTCTGTGCTGAAGTATTAGAAAACTCTCTTAGACACATCTGTATTGTTGGCATCTGAAAGGAGAGGGAGAAGATAAAGAAGAAAACCAATTGGTTTAATAATGATTTTCAACAGGCTTATGAAAGAAAGATCACATGACATAAAGCAGGTCATCACAAGAAATTTGATTCTCAAGCTACAAGAAATCCACTCCTATTTCCTGACCTTTCTATGTAATTGGTGTTGCAGGTGACATTGTGAACAAAGTCACATCCTGCATGAACCAAAAGTTTACAAGAAATGAATAATCCATCTTTTCAGATGAAATAATTTGTTGAAAATAGACTGAAAAAAACACCATATGTTGGCCATCCAGGTAATTTCTTCTGATGCAAGCCAGACACACGCCAGTCAGAATAAATACTAATTTGCCTTCTTGTTATAATGCTTTGTTGACAGAGATGCCACAGGATTGCCATCCTATTTCAGTGTTCAACTGTTCCCACTGCCCAGAGTTTTCCCAGTGCTGAATGACATTTATGGTTGCCATTGTACAGGCAGTTGCAGCAGGCTTTCTTCACAAACTCACAGGGTAACAGTAACAATATCAGGACTAATTCAGTTGGATTTATTAAACTTCTGATCTATGTGTAACCTGTTATCATAAGGCAGCAGCCAGAGGTTGCTTTGGTTTAGTTTTGTTCATTTACAGTAAATAACAAATGAGAAAGCTTAAGATGTCTTTACTTTTCTTTTAATATAAATACAAATAAATATTATGAGTAGCTTTTTTATTTTGGTTACTGTTTTGCCTTTTAGCAGACTTTAAAATAAAGCACGTAGAATAATTATTTTTAAAATATGGAAAAAATCAATGTCACTGACAACAATCTATAGTTGAGAATGTTCTTTGTGGGGATGGTATTTCAGTTCCCTTTCTGTTCATCCCTCTTCAAAAGAATATAGTGTGAAAGAGGTGTTTTAGGCAGAGCCTGCTGTTTAAACTATGTGTTTCCAGAAGACAGTATTACAGATGGCTCTGATGAAGGCGTTCTTCCACGCAGGATATTTTCTTTCATTCATGGTACAAGGAGGAGCTAATCTTAAAACAATCTTGATACAAACCGATCTGTGCTGTACAGAAAAATGTGAAGAACCAAGAATCTTATTGGTCTAGATGGTGGGAGGCTTGGATAGATGGAGGGTGGTGCCCGTGGTTCCACGCTTGTGGGCCTGATCCCTGGGTGGGCGTTCGCTTGGGAGTTGGGCTAGGTGATCCTGTGGGTCCCTTCCAGCTCAGAATAACCTGTGAACCTGTAGCCAACCTTGTCAGAGTTTGGTCCCATGAACAGCAGGGACTAAAATCTGCACAGCTCGTGCAGAGCTGCTTGGAGATTTGTTACTATTTTTAATTATAATTTAGGAAATTAATAATCTAGCATGTAGTGACTAGCACTTATCTGGATTTGAACGAGTTGACAGCTGTCAGGACTGTTGGAACGGACCTGAAAGATCATCTAGTTTCAACAGCTCTGCCATAGAGTAACCTACACCTGATTGCTCAAAGCCCCATCCAACCTAGCCTTGAGCCCCTCTAAATGTTTGGTTTGTTTTTGATGCATAAATTGTCAACGTTTTAAATCAAGCTCCTGTACATTTCACTTTCAGAGTCTTTTTGAGGATATATTGCATTTCTCTGCCTCCAGATATGATCACGTAAAAATTTCCTGTGAGAAGTAGTACTAGGAGGGCTAGGACAGAAGAAATCATGAGAAGATGGCTTTCCAAATGCATTTAGCTAATGAGTGGCAGGACTGAGAAGTGGTTGCAAAAATGAATAGCATAGATCCCAAATGACTGAAACTTATCACTTCAAGAAAGAAATAACAGGGGTAAACTCCTCTATCTTCTACAATCTTGTTATTTAATTACATGGGAAACTAAACATTTTAGGGGGGGAGTCTGGCAGAGGCCGAAATCTGTGAAGAGCGGCAGATTATATATATACAAATAAGCCACGCCTATCATCCCACCCTGTCAGCCCTGCAGCACCAGTCACCTCCCCACATGAGTGAAGGGAGTCTTCTCTGCCCCTCCCTGGTGATGCAGGCAGCAACGGGATAGCAGAGGGGAGGTTGTTGCCGCATCCCAATGTGGACGGGCTGCGTGCACCTGTGCTTTCTGCTGGCATGATTGGCATGTCTTCCCGGGGCTGCCCTGGGTGGCAGCAGGTGCATGTTGCTGCCCTGAGACTGCACAGGGCACCAGAGGGTGCTCAGTGCAGCCACGAGACTGTGCACTCTGCTGAGCTGCCATCCCTCCTTAGCTCTGGAGCGAGCAGCTGTAATAAAACCTTAACACCATGTTATGAGCTTCCCCAGCATTTAACCTCTCCAACACTCATAAGGTGGTCCCTGAGCAAGCGAGAGGTGCCACCCCCCAATCCCTGGTGCATGCTGGTCCCGCCCCCCGGCACGGCAGAGGCACTCTGCACATGTGTGGCTGTCAGCTGCCCATGCGACACAGAAAAGCACCATGAAGAATCATTGGAAGTCTATGACGACTTTGCCAGAAAAAAAAAAACAAACACGAAGAAATGAAGCCACTAAATTTGAGCCATGAAAAAACGAGGGATTACCATATTATTATTCACAGTACATTGCTCTCAGTATCTTGAATTAATACTTCTTGTATTTGATTCACAGTTATACTTGATCAAACCACTTTGAAATAAGATTACAAGTCTTGTCCTATTTTATCTGAGAAGGTAGAAGGGACAAACTCATCATATCAAAGGTTAAAGGAAGTATTGGCAAAATCTGGAGTTTTGAACTTCAGTCCCTTTCCCACATGCTTCTGGATACCACATTTTACCACACTCATCTTCAGACTTTCCTCCTATCTCCATCCTTTTCTCACTCCTGAAGAGCTCTGGATGTATCTTTCCCTTTACCAAGCAAGCTGATCTAGTATCAGTGCTGCTAACCTTTCTGGAACTGTATTGTCCCTGGGTATCCAAGGGCGCAATCGAAAACTACCTTGTAGGAAGGATAGGGTTAAAAAGCATGGGGTTCAAAGGAAGTATTCTGTAGGCAGGGATAAGGCACATCTAATCTGATGATCTTGTTTCATCAATACCTTACATGTTGTCCTGCAAGACTAATTATAAATAGTTCAGTAGTCATCAGCCGGGAAATGTTTTTAATCACAAACCTTACTCTCAAAGCTTCTGTGTCCCTTTTCCCTGGACAAACATGTGGCAATCCATTAATATTAAACCAATGTTGCTTACTTAACTGATAAATGGAAACCATGTTATTGGTTAACTGCTCTGTTTGGAAACAGTGTTTAAGAGGTGATCATGTAACAAAATGGGAGGAAACCCAAGTGGCAACACAGAGCATTAAAGTTGAGGGTGGTAACAACTGCAGTCCATTAGCTAGGAAAGGCTGTCAGAATTCACAGAGAGAGCAAAACGGAGCTGTTTGATTTGGAAGTCGAGTTTTAAGCCATATTTTCTGGTTGCACAATTGAATTTAACTCTTAGCTAACAAACCAACCTAGTACATGAAATTTCAAAGTCCATCTGTTTAGAGCCATCCCATGGATCTTTTCCTCCTGGCTCAGAAGTTGTTTGTTGTTTTGTTGTGTGGGTTTGTTGGGGTTTTTTTGCCACTGCAGTGCAGTTGATTTCAGAGTAGGCTTAAATAATGTTGCAGAAGTCTTCCTTTCTAAAGGACAGCCAAAACTTCCTTGGCTCGCCTGCCAGCTCTGCTCTGACTCTTGTGTGTCACACAGCTGTCAGCTCACACCGCACTTGGGTGACTATGAGAATATTTGTGACCACTCTTAATTTAGATGAAAGCTATGACTCCAGCAGTCAATGGCAGGCAAATACTGGCTTTCTAAAAGATATGACCACTTTCTTTTATAAAAATGCACTCTAGTTTCTGGCATTTCCTAGATGGCTGAACTCAAGGGCTGGAGACTGTGAGGTTGGGATATTGTGATTCAGCTGTTTGCTGTATAGCATTCATTAGTATCTTGTATATTGTCCTGGAAGGACAGTTATAAAGAATTTTGTAGTGATCAGGTAGGAAAATTAAGCACAATCCTTACTCAGCACAACTGGAGAATAAGCTTCCTATCAAACTTCCTCATGGCTTTCTCTCTCTGACACTTGTTGTTCCCTGACCACTTTTACTGCCACCAACACCAGCCTGGGTGTTGGTGGCACACTATTGGGATGAAAAGGAGGACAAAGAACCATGAGGAATGCAAGGAACCTGACTCTGCCCCCACCTCTACATGCCAGCTAGATCAAATGGCTGTAGTTCTGATTCAGGGTCCTCTGAAGTCCATGCAAATATTTGTGTTGATTTCAGTGGCTTTGGATCAGCACCTGTGTACACAGATGAAAGTAATTTATTATTTTTTCCCCATAAAAGGACAAAGTCATGTTTTCCTTTCATAGAGAGAAGTGGAGCACTGATACCATCTTCCCTGCTCTGCTGCTGGGATAGTCCCACTAGGTGTTGTGAGTCCTGATTAGTTGTTAGGGTTCTGGCCAATCCCTAGAAAGTCTTTCTCATTCAATTGCCTCCTTTCTTCTTATTATGAGACAGAGGACTAATGTATAATATTTTCTGCCTCATAATTTTCAATGTTAAATGGGTGATCAAAGACCAAAAACATTNAAATTTATATAAAATTTATAGTCTATGATTTTTCATTTTGATTGATTGCTGTTGAGTTAATGGTCTGTGTTTAATCTAGTATCTTCACTTTAATTCTGTGGTTTCAAAGTCTGTCTCATAGGTGGATCAAGTCCCTCATTATAAAACCCTGCTTTCAAATTCAANTAGATGGCTGAACTCAAGGGCTGGAGACTGTGAGGTTGGGATATTGTGATTCAGCTGTTTGCTGTATAGCATTCATTAGTATCTTGTATATTGTCCTGGAAGGACAGTTATAAAGAATTTTGTAGTGATCAGGTAGGAAAATTAAGCACAATCCTTACTCAGCACAACTGGAGAATAAGCTTCCTATCAAACTTCCTCATGGCTTTCTCTCTCTGACACTCTTGTTGTTCCCTGACCACTTTTACTGCCACCAACACCAGCCTGGGTGTTGGTGGCACACTAGTGCAGGGAGTCCTCATCTATTGGGATGAAAAGGAGGACAAAGAACCATGAGGAATGCAAGGAACCTGACTCTGCCCCCACCTCCACATGCCAGCTAGATCAAATGGCTGTAGTTCTGATTCAGGGTCCTCTGAAGTCCATGCAAATATTTGTGTTGATTTCAGTGGCTTTGGATCAGCACCTGTGTACACAGATGAAAGTAATTTATTATTTTTTCCCCATAAAAGGACAAAGTCATGTTTTCCTTTCATAGAGAGAAGTGGAGCACTGATACCATCTTCCCTGCTCTGCTGCTGGGATAGTCCCACTAGGTGTTGTGAGTCCTGATTAGTTGTTAGGGTTCTGGCCAATCCCTAGAAAGTCTTTCTCATTCAATTGCCTCCTTTCTTCTTATTATGAGACAGAGGACTAATGTATAATATTTTCTGCCTCATAATTTTCAATGTTAAATGGGTGATCAAAGACCAAAAACATTTTATGAAAAATGTCTATTCCAATAGAGGGGGAAATTAAGCCTTTATTACCCATGGCCACATAAATCTATGTGAGGGGCACGATGTCGTAATTCTTTTAAGTGCATTCCACTTGACCTATCATGCAATCCTTGTTTTTTCTTTGAAGCCTTTGTACTTGAAGTTGTGTGGTTGAACTGATTTGTTTGTGGGTTTTTTTCTCTCAGAAGAATATAGATAAGGAACTCACAAAAAGATAAAGTCTACAGACTGGGTAAATTTACCATTTCACAAGTCACTTTAAGAAGCATTCCTGTGTATCTGATAGTCTGCATCCTCCCCTGACATGATGTAGAATGTAGCTTATTTTCAAGTTAAATCTGTTGCATGCTCCAGGCACTACTACCAGTGCAAAAAAAGTGTAATAAGGTCAAAGCCCTAGGGACTTGCATGATCTAAAAAATCCACAAACATAAAAATCGAAGTCTTTATTTATAAAATTTATATAAATGTATAANGCATCAAGATAATAATGAAATAGAAATGAGAAATATTATGGCAGTAATTCTATGAGATTAAAAAATTATTTCATATTTTTGGTTTTCAGCTGGAAAGAAAAGATGGCTTTCTTTATTCTTTTGAAATGCAAAGGAATTCAGTTAGTCTATTCCTGGAGTATGTTTCTATTGATCTCTTATGATTCATCTCTGAAGAAGCCTCTGGATAAAACACTTCTAAATAAAAATCTTTAGTTTGGGGGGAAATGGACATTAAGGGTTTTGAGAACTCTTGCAGTGCTTTCACGAGTGGCAGTATTTTGGTGAAGGCTAAGATTCCATGGTCTGGTCAATAATACAAAATTTTCCAACTCTATGGAATACCAGTCCTCTTTGGGGCAAAGTGGTAAAGTGAAGGATTGCAGGAGGTAGTGAAAGCAAGCACGCTTGTATGCAAATAAGAAGAAATTACAGGAGGGTAACCTAATCACAGAAAGGGAAAAAAGTGCATGAGGGGAATGAGACTGGTTAACTCAAGGCCCAAAATCACGTTTAATCATGGGAGAAACATGAAAGATGGTTGTTGATGAAATATTAAACGAATTCTTGGAGAAGGTGAGCACATAAAGTTGTGCGAGATGCCATTGATCAGAGCAGAAATTTATGCCAATGTATTTCTGCCAAGTTTCCAGAACAGTTAAGGTAGAAACTGCTGACCCATGTCTTGGATCCTTGCTCGTATTTATAGATAATTCTTTACAATCCTCAGACCTTTGTGAACCACCTTCAAGGCTATCTTGGGCACTGTCCAGAATCCTTGACATGTACTAAGGGTGAGTTTTGGAGCACCTGCCAAGTAGACAAAATGGGCCTGGCCAAAGGACAGGAGTTAATCATTGGGATTTTTTAAATTTATTTTTAAAATTTATTTTAAATTATTAACATTTTATTTGTTATTTGCTAAGGAGAATTTCTGGGGCAATATTTTGCTACACTTCAATCTTAGTTTCATTTTTTAATATTCTGTCTGTCCTTGCAGTGTCTAAATTCCATATTTAAAATAAAAACATCAATGCAAAGATACTTTGATGTCATAGAACTAGTGAATATACATGGAAAATCATGCTTTTATGTAAGTAAAACTGTATTTAAAAAATATATATATTTAAATTAACACAAAAATAATATATCTGTAACTCCAGCATGTTTTCACATTGAAAACATATTATTTTAGGCATTGAAGAGACGCATAAGAGAATACAATCTGGATTTCACACTGTAGTGTCTGTGCATCGTTTTTCTCAGATAAATAAATGTACTTGAAAGTTTAAGACCCCTGTTATACAACACTTCAGTATGTAATTTAGTCCATTTACTTCAGGAGAGCTATCAACTTAAACGAGTTACGTATTTGGGGTCAAATTCCTAAAAAAGGTAAAAAAGTTAAAGTTACTCATGTATGTAATAAGTTTA
>WEKX01011419.1:155145-250251 GCA_013390025.1 Pitta sordida
ATAAGTTTAGTTTAACTGCTCAGATATGGACAGATATTTATGAGTCTAAGAATTTGCAAAAGTGCATTATTAGATCTGGATCTTATTTTAGATTCTAGTCCAGTTTATTACTTTGTCCAGAAATAAATGCATGCTTTAGATCTTAGGGCTTAATCTTGTGAATACTTAATGCTGGTTTAATTTCACAATACCTGAAATAGCTTTAAGGCATGTTAATATCAGCAGGTTAAGGTTTCTGGGCAATGAGAAAATCAATTTCTCATTGAATTCCCACAGCATTGATACATTGAATTGTATCAGCACAGTCAGGATTTGCACTGGTATCCATGATAAACGAGTTTCCATAAACCATAAGGAATACATATATGTTTTTAAGTTACTTTAGGGACTTTCAGACCACTTTCCTATAATCTTGTGTTTTGTTTCAGACCTTGCTTTCTGGCATATTTCTGCTCTAAAACCAAGATGCAAAAAAGTTTAACGGAATGTCTGAATAATCCTAACAAGGGTCAGTATTCAGAAGATTACCCCTTGGTTCTTGCTCAGAGAGGACACACCTGTGAATAACATTTGAGTTGGCAGCTTCTTGACACCAGATTACTAATATCTGATCCTTGTGGGTCCCTTCCAACTCATAATATTCTGTGATCTACAGCTGATTGCAATTCTAGGTCTGAAGGAAAATTAAGGCTGACTACCCCAAAGTTCTGTGTTTTTTGTAAGGAAGGTTGTCATGATTAACTTCGTGATTTTTCTCTAAGGTCAGTAATGAAGGAGTTGTACCTTTATCACATCTTGAAATGTAGAAAAAGTGACTAATTCAGGGTGGAGGGGACTTCCTCTTCTTCAGCAGGGCCAGTTCTGAGCTCAGACCGTGTTGCTTAGAGCTTTATCTTGTCTAGTCTTGAAAACTCCAGCCTTCTTAGGTCACCACTACTTAACTGTCCTAATACAGTAGACTGCTAGGAGGCAGCAGGAGCTGCCAAGTAGGGTTTATGTGCTTCCTTGGGGAAAGCAGGGAACAAGGGAAAATGGCTTTCCTAGATGAAGTTTTCAAGAACCAGGATGTGAAGCCTCCCAAGAGAGCTCAGAGGAAAGAGAGGTGAGTTGCACTCTATTTCTATGCATTCTGTTTCTGAGGGTAGTGGGAGCTTGGATGTGGAGTAACTGTGGGTTCAATGGATGTGATTATTCCCTCAGATGGTGTGTCTGCTTTCTTCAAAATAGTTTTGTGATACTATCTGTGCTTAGAGAGTCAACTTCAAAACAATGTAATTGAAATATTGAATGGTTAGCAGAAAGGTTAGGGATTACTTAGTATTAGAACAGTAAAATTATTTTATGCAGTGAAGATATAGGCATCTGAGTGACAAAAATCATACTAATATAGTAAAGCTAAATGACCAGCACTCAGCTTTTAAAATAGTTGAATGCTATTCTGACAGACAGAAGGTGTTCAGCAGACCTACTGAATGGGGCATAGGTAGTCTTACAATTGTGTGAGTAATTTAATGGTGAGAAATGTACTAAGGAGGTAACACAACAGCCATTGAGATCCCAGTTTTCTGCCAAAACATACATATAATGCTAATAATCCTTTCAATGCCTTGTGGAAGGAAGTTAAAGGGTTAGCAGAATGAGGATGTGCTCAATGAAGTCAGATGTCAGTGTACTGAAGTGATGGTATGGCCACCATACATATTTAGAAAAGGAGACAAATCTATCAATTTATCTCTTAGTCTGTGAGAAGAGCAGAAGAGAACATACTGAGGTTATTTCTTGACATTATTTTGTAAGGTGGGTGTTTTTTTTCTCTAGCCTAGAATTTTGGTATATTGAGTTAAAATCTTCTCCTCAGGCAGATAAGTTGAAGTGCTCTCAATGTAGGATTCCACTGACACACAAGATGTACCAAAATCTCTTTGACTGGAAATAATGATTGATGATGTGTTTATTTGGGACAGAAATGATTATGTGTTATAAAAATATATGCAATATATGCCAAGCAAAAATAAGCCATAAATTGAGTGAGAACTAGTATCCAATTGGGATGAGTAAGATGGCTTATTTAGGAAACCTACCATGATTTGTGCATTGTGCCAAAGGAATTTGACTGAATATCAGTAAGGTAACTGGACAAGTGAAAGGATTTCAAAAGAGAAAGGCCACCCAGAGATTCACAGACTCATTACTATTTCTAAGGAAACCTATCCCCTCATTTATTATAAATATTCCACTGAACATATTGCTAGGGGATGATAGTGAATGCTCCTGTGATCACAAGGGGAAAGATTCAGGGAACTGTCACAGAGGAGCTGAAACTAATTTCTCTCAGTTGAAAAAAGAGTCCAAAATGATACAATTAGGTGGATAAGAGATTGCCCTTCTGAAACAAGAAAATCTGGGGTCATAGGCTTTGAACACACAGATTTGACTGCAATAGAACTATGCTCAGATTAGAAAATAAAACTGGTGGTTATTGAATCGACTTATGAGTGGCCTCATGAATATGTTTACAAATTGCTTGAGGTAATAACAAACCGTATTACCACTGGAATCTTTATGATAGAGACTACTTTACAGATGCCCTTTTAGCCTCAGAAAGTGTCCATGAACTTGATTTTTAAAAAGCCTTCAATTTGAAAAGGGCCTGATTAGAATATCCATGATTATGAGAGGAAGCATGAAGTGGTCTATGAGGGCTCTTTTCAGGGAGATCCTTGCCTAAGCATAGATTTTTGCAAAGGTATTGGAAGTGAAATGGAACATGCTGAGATCAGGAGTGTGTCACTAGGTAATGTCAAAATGACCCTGTGCTGACTGTTGGAGAATTGCTAATGGAATTTTTAATAGTCTTTTCTGCTCCTTAGGTCTCAGAATACGTAGCTTCCTTTGCTCCAAGGACCTGAGCATATTATCAGGGTTTAAGCATTAACATGTTTTTAAGAAACAGAATTTGATAAACAAGCAAGAAGTAAAAACAATAGGAAGATCTCGCTTGCTTTTGTCTGGATTTGATTCATAATTTTGGATTACATTATTTTTTAATGAGAGGGTTTGTTTAAACTGCTGTATGTTACATTTTATAAAGCAATGATTTATGAATTTGTAGTACAGTCTCCCTTCCCCCACATACAGCATTCCAGATGAATTAATAACCAATTGTGTTCAGCAGTCCATAAATTTTCACTCTTTTCAGACAGGCTCTTAACAATATTTGCATGGGTTAGCAGAAATAGTTTGGTTATGAGAATATATTCTGGAGCCTTTAACAAATTTATTCACATTGAGCACTATTGCAAGAAATATCATACATCTTACTGTTCAGAGATGCTGTTGGAGACTTAAAGGCAGAAGAACAGAAGTTTTGGTGCCAGAATGTAATGGGTTTCTTGAGCCAAAGGTGGTTGACTGTGGTTAACCAAAAGTCCTATACATCAACAATTACAAATAGGGTAGAAAACTAACTCCCAAAATGTACAATGGTTATCATCAGTGTGTCTATTTCAAGCGAATCAATTGGACCTCTACTAAGGGAATAAGTTGATGATCTTAAAAATGTCCTTTCATACAAGCACTCATGATGGTGACTGCTCTCAGAAGAGAACGTCATGAGTTACTGGGTTTTTGTTTCTTGAGAACAAATGCCAAGAAGCCAATGTAGCCATTAGAAATGGAAAGCCACAGGAACAGTAGGTATGAAAATCCAGAAGTGTTCCCACTTCCAGAGTTGGTTTGGCAGCCTCATGGAATTCAGTGTGTGTAGTGACACTGTGATGGTAAACTACTGAGGAGCAGAGGTGATTATAGATAACAGAGGTCCAAAAGGCATCAGTAGTTTGCTTATTGCTGTGGGGAATTTTAAGAGTTTACCCTGTCTTCTTTTCTATAATTATTGGCTCATGCTGTACTAAGTGCTTGAATTCATCTGTGGTAGTGGTTAGTACTGGTTGAAATATTTGCTTTTCTTATCTAATTTTCCAAGATTAAAAAATATCTCGATGCTAAGGGGATATAATTTAGCTACTAAATCCAGTGGCTGGGTCTTTTATGACCCAACCCATATCCTATAGCTAGTGCCAAGAAATATCAGCATTCCTTCGTGTTACATTAGAAGGTTTAATATGCTGAAAGAATATTGTCTTTCATTAAATTAAACAATCCTTCAGCAGCCCCTCAGATAAGTCATATAACCAGTGGTTTTACATTCCACTATAAAGGCTCAGATGCTCACTTTGCAGTTCAGAATATTTGACCAGCTTCTAAATTGTAGAAGGCCTCTTTTAATGGGTAATCTAGTGTTGCCCCTGTACTATTAGTGCCTACTAGTAGATGACTACTCCTGCCATGTAACAATAGGTATTTGTATGTATGAACACTAAATTTCTCTGTCAGAGAAATTCTGCTGTCTTTTTTTAAATAGGAAGTCACCAAATTTGTCTTCATCACATCCCCTTTCAATAAAGCCATGCGTTCATTTGAAAAAAACCCAACCAGTTCTAACTCTTCATTGGTATTCAAAACAGTTCGTGATGATCAAAAAAGTTCTTTGATCGAACATTTTAAAACATTTTTCAACTTATATTAGGATATGATTATCTCATATCACATATTCCTGGATTATTGATCAATATTTTTAATGTGATGAGACAGCTGTAGTCTTTTCCAATAACCTTATTTTTAAAATGTGTCTTCATGGTCTACTGCAGAACACTGAACTTTTCTTCTTTCTACATGTGCATATATTCATCCTTGTTGAAAACAGTTAATGTTAAATAAAATGTGAGCCCTATATTCTAGTGCAGCACTGTAATAACTATATTCCTAGAAAATAAAACAAGTTCAGATGGCATTTTCTCCTTCTAAGTAGACGAGATAAAGCAGTTTCATAGTCAAATTGTTCCTTACTAATTAAAATATTTATTTTCATTTTCTTTAATTACTTAAGGTTCTTTTCATTATGAACTGTGAGAGCAGTGACCTTATAAAAGGCCTTGCATGTCTTTAGCTCTCATTTGTCTCTTTTTTTGAGGTTGAGGAGGTCTAGACAGATTTCTCCTCGAATATATGCTACCCCACTGTTTTCATAATTCTTGTCATTTTTTTTATACTGTTTATCGTTCTTGGTTTGGGGTTTTTTTAAATAGGAAGTCACCAGAACCACATGGTGACTTGATACTATTTTCTTATTTCTCTTTAGTTTTCAGAGTAGATGCTTAGAGAAGTACAATAAAGGGAATTATTGTACAAAATCACTCTATCCTCCCAGTGCCTAGATTTTTGTCAGAAATGTCCATAATAAAGACTAACCCCAGTTCTCTTATCCAATTCACTGTGTAGGTCTGAATTTCTCAGGGCAAAAGTTGTTGGGTATAGAAAGGAAAAAAGGATCAGGAACCCCTTAATACAGAGGGAGGAAACAGTGGGAAACTCTGAACTAAGAAGTACATTCCGGATTAAAATTATAGAAGTTGTTACTTTTTTTCTTTTCTTTTCTTTCTTATTTTTTTTTAGTGTTTCTTAGGGCTGGAAGGGGGATGTTCAGTGGTTGAACCCAAAATAAATAAGTACTTGCGGTCAGCCCTAAATCAAATTTTTGTGTGAATTGAAACAAATAGTTGTTGCCAGTAGGAATGTTCAAACCCAGATGCAGAAAATGCACTGTCTAGAGTCTGATCTCAACAGCAGAGATTCTCAACAAATATTCACCTTTTGCACCATATGTGATATCCTGTCGCTGTGAATAAGAATAAAGACTTCTCTATACATGTTTTGGGTTTTCCTTTTTCTGAAAGAAATGGGAGGTTGTTTAACAGCAAATCTAATTTGGATGTGATTATTACTGTTGAGAGAATAAATTCTGGCTGGCTGGCTAGGGAGCCAGAAAAGGTTTCTAGCCACCAGCAAAGAAATCAGCAAGATGGATCACAGCAAGTCCAGGCCTGTGTTAAAAAGGTAATATTAGGATTGAACAAAGGTATTTCTCACAAGTATAAAGAAAAGATCTTTGCCTGTTTTGTACTGGAGTATGTCACTAGCTTGTTACAGTCCCAAAAAACCTGTAAGCAAGTGGGAAGAGATCATGGTGTTTGTAATGAGAAGATAAGGTAAGAAAGGGACATGACAGTAATTTCCTTAGATGTTTGTGTACCTGCAAAAGAAGCAGGCATTCATAACTTTTTCAGTGTGTTGGGGGTGAAGGGGAAGGAGGTGAGGAAACTGGTATACAGGTTTATCCCCCAGGCTCTTCCATCCTTGTAGAAGACCACTTCCTTAAGGACAACAAGCAAAGTTTGAGATGTTAGGCTTTGACAAATAAATTATTTAACTCCACCCCGGAAATTCTCAGATTGCACACAGACCCCAGATTCCCAGGTTCCTTGGAGATTTTCTTCGACAAAATTTGTAAGGACAGTAGCGAACAAGTGAAAGAAAAAGTGAATCCAACAGAAGACTGACAAAAAATAGTGTCCAGTGTAAGCAGCCAATAGATTGTGTGCCTTTTAGATCTGTAAACTTCCATTAAAGAATGGCACCTTTTCTTTCACCTCTGTTAATTTGTTTGGAAGTATTTTCATTTGTCTTTATGTATCATCTCCTCCAGCTAAATTAAAACAGAGTGGGTTTAGTGGCACTCGGCAGGACTGTGTTACTTATAAAATTAAATCATTAGTTGCAACAAAAATTGTTATTGCCTATATGCATCCATTAACTTATAAAGGTTATGAAGAACTGACCACTGAAATTATGTAAGGAGTTCTGTTCGAAATGCTTTTCCTTTAAAAATTTCAGCCAGAAAAATGGAAGCTTTTTTCTTTTGTTTTTAAGAAAGCACTAAAAATCCCCTACAGAAAGCAAGTATTCCTGTGAAAAGTTGTTGGTTTTGTTTGTTTCCCTTGCCAAATCTCCAATTTTCTATCACATAGTTTCAACAAAAAATTTTCAGAGAGCTTAAAGACCAAGAGAGGTCAAATAAAATCTATGAAGAGCCCTTCAGATTGAGAGGAGGGGTAAAATCCTACCAAGAAAAAAAAGTTAAGCTGTTTGGACCACAACAGAACATTTGGGGAGTTTACGAAGACTTGTCTGTCTTACTGATTTGCCTTGAAACTCCTAAACAGCTACAGAAGCAAAAGTTACAGTTTAATCTAGTGCTAACTGAAAAAATACTTGGAATAAAACATTTCAATATAAAACAGAACTCGCAGGAAAAGCTTTCAGTTTCTTCTAAATTTCCATTTTTTAGATTAGAAACTATTTAGTTTTTTATTTGTCTATTTTTCTAATTCTTTTCCTCCCCTGCACCCTGCATTCTTTTGCCACTGAATGCAATGTAGAGGTTAATGTCTAGATGCTCTTTACTCCCATAACTTTTTTTAAGATCTTNGAAAGTATATATATATATATATATATGTATATTTACTTTGAAAAGATTTCAGGGTTACAAACAGAGAAAGCTTTGAAAATTTGCAGATCATATTTTGTGTTGAATAAAACTAATGTTGTCCAAAGAAATAGAATGGGACCAACACTGAAAATTTAATTTAAAATTTGACAAAAACTTCATAGTTCAAGCCACATGTGAAATAGCAATATCAGTATCTTCTGTAAAAATGTTGTTTTTCCAGATCATCAGATTATCCAATTTTCCTGTAGACTTCAGGCCATAGCATACCACCAGTTATTCTGACTTGAGTTTAGTAGATGTGCCCAATAAATATGAGACATCTGGGACTGCTTGTGGATCTTCATTTTGTTTGTAAGCTGTCCTAGGTTGGCAGATGCTGTTGACTACCACTTAAAACGTGGCTAATAATCTTGCTATTGGCCAGTAAAAACTGGAGAACTATAGGCAGGTGATATATTTTTCTCAAAGCAACTCAGAGTAACAGTTGAATTTCAGGATAAATATGCATGGGCTCCTTCAGAAACACCTGGCTTTGACACCAGGATTTGTGGCTGCAAAACAAACCCAAGGAGCTCAATAGATGCTTAGGTGTTTTGTCTGTACTGAATTTTGCTGCAGGTGAACTCCTGCCTGAGGAACCTCAGGTCTCTCTGCACAGCTGTTCTTACTGTTGAACAGAGATATCTTGAGATGCAAGCTGAAACATTTTATTGACTCTAGACCTTAGTGAAAATAGGTGTCAGGCTGTGAATGTGTCAGAGTGTCACTAAAGTCCACTACAAATTTCGAGGTTTACCTGGTTTTGCACCTTGCCAGTTGACAAGCACTATTGCCATGGTCCCATCATGATGAAACCCACTGAAATGGAACCCTTGGCTGTGACTAACTTAGGTGTTCGCCCTTCTGTTGTTTTTATTTGAGAATGGGTAGTGGAAAGTCTGGGAGAAGAGTCAGGGGGCACAGATACAAGAGGCAGTGGAATGGGGTTATGATTATGAAATCAACAGGAAAGATTTTTGCTGTATCCTGAATTTTAAAGGATGTGTGCAGGAAATGTATGTCAAGAGAAGGCAAAAACTAACTGTGAGACTAGGAAGATGCCCAATAATTATTCTAGATTTTAAACAATACATGATGAAGATTAAAAGCTAAAGAAAAGAAACATTTCAAAGGAGTAAGTGAATCAAACAGAAGACTTTTTGGCAATTTTGAGGAAGGAGGAGTAATATGTAGGAGAGGAGAATTTAAAGTAGAGAAACATACTATAGGAAAGAAAAGTAATGATTTGAGAAGCATGTGTCAAATTTGTTTCAGAAAAAATAATTTTGATCCTGTTTCTTCTCTTCACACTTACTCAAAGAGGAAGTTGCAGAGGATGCAGAAAACACATGGAGATGTGAAAAGAATAAGGAGCTCAGCAAAATATAATGAAGAATTTTGAGGAGTATTTTGGGGTAAAAGGCAAGCTGATGTGTGCTTGCAAAGAAACAATTTTTTTTTCCTTTTTTTGTGTGTGTTTGGTTTGGGTTTGTTAGTTTGTTTGTTTTTCCCCTTTATTTTTCCCTCTGTTTGTTTCTATCCCACTGCAGAAAATGTGATCTTTTCCTGTCTGTCAAGGCTGCTGAACCTTTGTTCAACTGGTTTGATAGTCATACCTATCACTAAAGATTTAGTATGCAGAAACTAGAAGAATATGACCGTACATGCTAACCACCATGTGAGCTTAGTTAAGAGCACAGGAATCAAGCCTAGGCAGACTCTAACAAATTAAGCAATGCCAGGGAATGTTTCTGAGAGTTGAAGACCACTTTTTGCTAATAAATTGCTAGCATGGATGCTGGCAACACTCTGACCCAGGTCAGATAGCACTGTCCTAGATGATTCCCAAATATGGCTTAGGAGTTAGTGCATGCCAAGGGCAGCTCCCAGCAGGCAGTTTGGACACACTCGTCCCAGTTTGACGGGTAAGGGAAGTGAATGGGATTGAGGCAGCCTGTTCTGTGCCAGAAGTTGCTGTGGGCCAGGGAACATTCCTTAGGACATTTAGTTTACTAGAATGGATGCAGCCAAAGAGTGCATTGTTTCCTTTCTTTAAAAGAGTAGATGCAGTTACTCCGTACCTTAGAACAAGGTCACCTTCCTTTAACAGGAAAAAGTAGAGTTAGAAAGCTGCTGGAAGAAGCATCTGCAAAGGAAAAGGCAAGATACACACAGAACAGAAGCACCTACAAGCAATGGAAGAATGGGAGACTATGAAATTTGTAGTGCCTGTGTAAATATTGGGGGAAGGAACTAAATTCAAGATACAGTTGTATCTGGACATCCTGAAACCGCTGTCTATCATGATGACAAGTATCAGTGCTGCATTTGTACAGGTGAAAACATGTGGTGTCTTGTCTGTCCCCACACTCACAGGAACTAGAACAGAATATTATACATGGGAGTGGACAGGGTTACTTGTTCAGATTCTTCTATAATGGCTATTGCTCGTGAAAGTACATGTAGTGAATTATGGTGCTGTAGGCAGAACATGCAGTCTAGAAGCAACATGAATCTAATGGGAAATATGCAAATGCTGAATGTGTGAACTGGCAGATGATCTGATGGAGGTACTTGGAAGTTAGTTATAACTAGACCTCTACACAACTTTCTCATCTTTCTTCACCTCCTGTTAGCATTAGTTAAAATCCTTAACATGTTGAAGATGAAAAATGCTTTATGAAATTATAATTAATATATTAAAAATTATCTTGATTTACTGGTTTATGTCATTTAGTACAGTGGTGAGTGTCCCCGTCTCCCATGAGGGAGACCAGGGGTTTGATTCCCGCCGTGGAGGCAGTGGTGCTGTTTAAGAGTTAGGCTCAATGATCCTTGTGGGTCCCTTCCAACTCAGAATATTCTGTGATTTGTGCCTTTGTACCTAGATCCAACCAGTTAACTAAAAGAAATTACGGAGTAAACCCAGCTTTTAATGTGAATACTGTGTGAAAGAATATAGCCTTCTGTTGTGCCAGAAGTGCTGCTTTTCTGTTAACAAGGAGAGCCTACGGGAAGATTCTGAATGTTTGCAGGACATTGGAGAGTTTAACAATGGAGTACAGTCCCGTGATCTTGTCAAGTGAAATCCTCTGGACTTGTATTCTCCATCTGTTTCCATTCAGGTCAAGTGCATGTGCTTCTCATTTATTACTGTCTGTCATCTGCATGACAGGAACATAGAGAGGCCCCACCTGAGATCAGATCCTGCAGATGCAAGACACTGTACAGACTCATACTGACTCTGATACTTTATAGTCCAAATGGCTATGACAAAAAAAAGGATGAAGTAAGGGGCTTTGGGTGCAAGATGAAGAGCAACAATGCAAGGAGATTAAGATGAAATCTGGCACTCATGTCAATGAGAGTTTTGTCATCCATTTCCATATGACCTGGATTTCTTCTCTGGCTGACTTGACCAAAACTGTAGGGGAAATCTGTATCAGAGACAGGAACTGAACTTTGAATCCTTGTGCCATGACATCACCCTTCCTGACAAAAGGGTGGGTTGATTAGATCTGCCCCATGCATGGGTCTCTCAACAAAATTAATGAAATTCGTTCATGTTGAGGGAACACAGGCTCGATCTGTTTGTAGGTTGTATGTCCTTTCCCTTCACCTCTTGGTAAAACCTCTGAGTTCTGACTGTGTGAGGTGAGTAAACTCAGCAGGTTCACAAAGAAGGCACATATGAACTTTCTGCAGTCTGAATGAGAGCTTAAGGTTGGAAGGAATCCAAAACCTCAAAAGGAAATTCAGCTGAAATGACCAACTTTTGCCTGGTTTGGGGTCAAAACCTAGTGAAAACAACACTTCAGATGGTTTCTATATAAAAGAGCATGAAGCCACCCAAGTTTATAGAAAACCACTTCAAATTTTCTTACTGTGCAGCCAGGTTCAGAAAGTAAGTATGGAAAATTGAGTAATACTGCTCAAGTTCCAGATTGATGGCACAGATTCAAAATATTTTAAACCTGCTCTACTCTAAGTTCATTTGACTTTTGAAGCTTGGCATAAATCCAGCAGCTACCTCAAATAGTATAGTACCAAGATACTTATCAGACATTTGTAGTCTTCTCTACCAAACCATTTGCTGTTTTTTTTGTTTTTTGTTTTTTTTTTTTTTGCATTTACATTTAAATCTCAGGGACTTGTGTTGATGCTGAAACTGTCCTTGGACATTTATTCTCAAGAATTTTAATTTCAGACAGGTCCACTCCAAAAAAGGAGAGAAGATGCTAAGAAAGCCTTTGACACGGTTTCCCACAATAAGCTTCAGGAGAAACTTGTAAAGCATGGGCTGGAAAGGAATATTTTATGCTGGGTTACAAACTGATTGGAAGGGCGAGCTCAGAGGGTGGTGGTGAATGGTGCAACATCGGACTGGCGGCCAGTCACCAGCGGAGTCCCACAGGGGTCAGTGTTGGGCCCAGTACTGTTCAACATCTTTATCGATGACATGGACGAGGGAATTCAATCCATCATCAGCAAGTTTGCAGATGATACTAAGCTGGGGGCAAATGTTGAACTGCTGGAGGGTAGGAAGGCCCTCCAGAGGGACCTTGACAGGCTGGAGAGATGGGCAGGCTCCAACAGTATGAGGTTTAACAAGACTAAGTGCTGGGTTCTTCACTTCGGCCATAACAACCCCATGCACCGCTATCGGCTGGGGGAGGAGTGGCTCGAGACTAGTGAAGTGGAGAGAGACTTAGGTGTACTGATNCATCTAGGTTGGTGTTACGCTCTGGGATGTACTCTCGGTCTCTGTACAGGTGTTAGATGGTGAGTTGGACTAGATGATCCTTGTGGGTCCCTTCCAACTCATAATATTCTGTGATTCTGTGATTCTGTGAATTAAACTAAATGCAATTCAAGAGTTCTCCTTAACTATAGGCCATAAGCCTGTGCCTGTAGAAAGACAAAGCTACAGAAATACAGCAAATCAGTTATTTTGGTAGAGCTGCAGCTCATGAAGTCTTGTTCTTGCAACAGTTGACAGTTTTCAGCTTCAGGAGTACATATATGAAACTCTTATTTTCATGGTGAAATGTGAGTCAATAATCCTTCCTGTGGACTAAAGACGTACTTGTTGAAACTTAAGAGTGTTAGATAAGGATCTGCAAACAATGATATATTGACCACTTAAGAACAGCAAGAGCCCTGGAAAAGAACAAACCTCTTTAGAGAAAAGGGTCCTGGTTCAAATCTCTCTGAAAGTAATTGCACTTCTTTCTTCGTAGAATGTGAGTACTGCTCTTAAGTCCAAACTAGGTAGTCACTAACTTTGAATTAAGTCAATGCAAAAAATTTATTATGATTTCTGTAAAGTCTATTGTTTTGGGGAAATTAACTTATGATGATACTTGAAGTATTAAAAAAATACGAAAAAAAAGAATAAGAATCTGAATTCACTAAATGTGGTTAAAAGCTCTTCTAAATGAAAACTTGTCAGCACAGACATACTTGAAAGATTCCAGGTAGAAGTTCTCTTATCTCTGTTTCCTGTGCTGCCTGTTATCCATAATAAGCTAAGATGCTCTTCCTAGCATTTGAGCAATGTTCTTATCACAAAGGGGAATCGGGATAGGATCCTTAGTTCAGTAATAAAACACAAAAGCAGATAACACAGAGATGAAAAGTAACTTCTGAATAAAACAACAACGTGTGTTTTTAGTAGTCTTCTTCTTGCCTTTGCCCTCTTCTCAACCAAGAACAAAGTTTTTTCTAGAAAATCAACACTGTTTTCCGTTTTACTGAATTTAAAATCTGAGAAAGCTAGCAGTAGCACTCACTGTAAATGCATACTAACGTAAATAGGCGTTATAAGAGACTTATTTCTGCTAGCCTCTTATAATGATGGGAAACAAAATTAAGATGGAGGAGCAAAAATGAGGAGGTTATAAATTGCAAGTGAACTAGATAACACTCAGGCTATGAAAAAGAGGGCCCATCTTCCATCATTTGGCTTGCGTTTGTATTGTGTCAGATAATACAGTAGCCTGTAGGATACCTATGACCTGGAGAATTACCGTCCATTAGATCATACAACTACCACAAAGAATTTTTGTCTAATCTATGAGGGTGATTAGTGCTTTGATAAAAAAACTCCTGTTTTCATTTCAGTGCTACCATCTGGTGGGCAAAAGGCAGAGAGCAAAAATCCCATCACTAGCACTGGAACATTCTGATACAGCGAGTTTTTGTTTTATTTTGTGAAGGAAACATAAGATATTATTAAAACAACTTGAACATCTGGTTTGGGGATAAAGTCATTTTGAATTGCTGCTGCCAACCCTCAAGGCCAAGTGCAAAGAGAACAACCTTCCCTTCCAGACTCTCCATAATGCATAACACTAAACTAAAATTTCATGTCCAACACAAATGAAGAACAAAACATACTGGAGCTGGAGCTGTACACATCTACAGAAATTCAACTGATAGCTTGAAAGCCAGAAAACTGTATGAGACTAAAGACGAAGAATTTTAAAAAGCAACAGCAGGGAAGAGGAAACATGTTTATTTTAATATGGACAAGGACAGAGTTACACCAGGCATTTTAAGGAAAAGAAGCAGATAGGAAAATCACAAGGAAATATTTGTAATTAGTTATTGAAAGGATCTGTTAAGATGCCATAACGAAGAGCAGTGCTGTTTTCTTTGGTACACTTAGAACTTAAAATGTGACGGTGGAAAAAAGGTCAGATCTGATCTCCAACTACTGCCTGAACTTTTGGAATCTGGAAGAAAAGGGACTAATTGTTCCAATTTTGTGTTACTTATTTTCAAATGAACCTGGCCCAAAGTCTCAAATATTTGCGCAAACTTCTGGACTATTAAAATATATGTGACTGTCAGAACCACATGAGTTTAAGTTGTACAAAACCTTTTGAGAGGTTTTACTGCAAAGACTTCTTTGGGGTTGAAGTTCTGGTGTCATTTAATCTTAATATGGTTGAGACTTTACCCCTGGCATTCTTCATCTTTCCTATACTGTCATTTCCTCTGATGTAAATAAGAACTAGCCAATGATGCTTCAAATGATTCCAATTCCTACTTGAATGCTCTTTTTGGCCATCTGCATGCACCCAATAATGAAGTGTCTTTTAAAATATGATTGAAGTTGTATTATAACATCTGTGATCATTGTGGCCTTTAATCTGGCAAAAATCTCTTAAAACAAAATCCAGATAGCAAAATTTAATAAATGATGAGGTTTTTTGAGCAGGTGTGAATACATTATTACTGGTCTCCAAGATCGATACATTAAATCCTTTGATTTGACTTGGCAGACTTTATATAACAATCTCCTGTATTTAAATGCTGATATTTGTACTTTTTGAGTCTTGGGTAATGTAAATCTACTACTTCAGAAGGTCAGCCAGTAGGTGACTTAATGTCTCTAAGAAATTCCACTAACAAGTACAACAGTAATTCATGATAATTTAAACCTTGGTAACAAGGTTCTCAGAGATCTGGTCAAGCATTCCAAAACTCCAGCTTCATCAGGAAACTTGTACTGTGGTTGAATGAGAATAAATAACCTTTTTCTGAGGTTTGTCTCATGTATTGCTCTTCTCAGTTCCTGCCAGCCTGTCTACTAGAACAAATATCCATTCTTCGAGTATAGATTAAAGTGATTTCTATTTTTCCTACTACACACTTGGCCCTTGACTTAGAATTGATAGAGATCAGATGTAAGAAAGATTGAGATGAGTTACCGTGTTATATGCAAAGAAGAGGAAACCATTTTTTGACTCTTGATAAAAAAATAGTCCTGAGGTTTCTGAGGTTTGAGCCCATCTACACATTTTATGTTGAAAGGGCTAACAAATAATAGAAATTTGCAGATTTTGATGCCAGAAGAACAGAAAGAACAACTGCTGTTCATTTAATCTGATTTCCTCCAGCAAGTATTTGTGAAAGCATCTCCTTTTGCAGTACCCCAGAAATTCAATGATTGCTCCCATTAAGACCTTCTATACTTAGGAAATGACATGTGGCTCATAGGTACTGGTTCTCCCATACATAGTGTTCTGTATTTCTTGAGGAGCATCACTAATTGGAATATTTTTTGGCAAATACTGAGCTCAAAAGGACCTCAGACTCTAGCTGGGACTATGTGCTTTCCCTTCAACTTAAACAGTTAATTAGGAATTTATTGTCAGAGACAGACAAGACAGAGCTTCTCTGAGCCTATTCTTATGTTTCTTAGCACACTTATGTTATTAGGAGTCAATATTTTGATTTCCCTAATGGCAAAATCACTTCAAAACACCTGAGCCCAAAAGAAGAGCTGCTGCAATTCAGTATGGCAGAGAGTATCTTGTCTGCCTATCTCCCTGGACTGATACCTCAGAGAAAACTGGGGCTTGGGAGCAGCTGCCTCAGGCCAGAGGCTGTATCCCAACTCAGTGGTACTGGCTCTTGGTTCCACACGAATTCAAAGCTTACCATATTGCCTAAATCTCATAGCGACGGAGTCCTCTCTATTTGAGAGGCAAATTATTTTGAATCCTCCTCATATCATTCCCGCTTCGTTTCAAGCCCTTCCTGTATAACCTCAACCATAAATTATTCCCTAGGAATTGTTTTATTTAATATATTTCTTATTTTTGATGGCTATGGTATCTTTTAGAAGGAAATCTAGTTCTGATTTGTAGACTTAATCTGATAGATTTTTCTTCCCCTCCTCAACATTCAGTGACAGTACCTCATATGTGTGCATGCATTTATTTATTATTTGGCTTTGAAATAGGACAGTACATGACCAGGCAAGAAACATAAATAACATGGCCAAAAGAAAAGGATGAAAAGAAAACTGTAAGGATTTCTTGCTCAGGTTTTAGTGTCTGAGTGAATTCTTTTGGATATTTTTTCATGGTTTTTGGCTTGTGCTTTGTGGTAGTTTATAATAACTATTTTGAGCTAAATATTCTTTAAAGAATATGACTGGAAATATCTCTGTGTCATGATAAGGTGCTGGTGGTGCTGTGGGAGCAATATTCTTTTGAGATGATCCAGATCTGCCAGGTTTGCCATTGCATCATACCATTTTTTCTGGTGACCCAGACAGATGTATACATGAAGATTGTCCTGGGCTCTGGTCTTCCATTGGAATGATCTGCTCCTTTAATGAAGCTTTTCTGATCCTCATTATTTTATTCATTACACACTATGGTCATACTCACCTTGCTGCTAGTGTCCTTTAGATATCTTTAGATACACTCACAGCTATTTTGAAAATAAACAAATAGAATTTCTTTCTTCCTCCACAGGGGGTTCAAGTTGGTTTTTAAACTGAGAGTAGAAAAGATGGAGCCCTGTGAAGACTGTATATTTTCTGATATGTCTAGCAATACTAGATTTGAGAGAGGCAATTTCCTGTATTTAATGTTTTAGCATGCTGAGTGGTGAAGTAATGACTATTTTCAATAACAGAACTTTTTTTTCCAGTGGAAGCTCATTCCCTTTTCATACAGCAGCTGCTTCCTACAGGGCGACTTTAAGGCTGTAGATATTACAAAGAGGTATTGAAAGCGACAATGGCTGGATGTGCTTCAAGTACATCGGAAGAGAACCCTACTGGCCCTCAAAGTGCCTGGGATGGGTGGCATGGGATTAGAGGATGGAGAATGGTACTCCTATTGGATCTGAATCTCCATCCCAAGAGTCCATCTGCTCTGGGCTTTTGTTATTTATCCATGCATTAGTAATAATTTCACTTATATTCTGCCAATTCCCCAGGCTTGTCTAGTTGTAGGGTTCCTTCCGCCAGATTTTTCCGCCTGTCTTCTGGAGCCTTTCTCTGGGGAATCACTCCCACTTCCTTTATGTCAGAATGGATAACAAGGCACTTACCTCAGTAAGCCAGCAGAGTCTATACAACCTTTCCCCACAGGCTTTGATTTGGATGACGAGGAGGATTGTCTCTGGCAAAGACCAGTGGCTAGTGATGCATTCCTTTTAAAAGCTGTGGTAAAATAGGGTGTACAGTGATACTGGCTATTGAGAATCTGATTTCTCTGGTGTTGTCAATAGAGGTTTTTTCTCCCTCAGCTTTTTGTCTCATAACAATACTATCCATTCATTTTATGAACATATGAATGCTCTTATGATCCTTTCATGGCCAACAATGATGTCTGGCACTGGAACATTTGATTATGTACAGCAGAAGAGAAAGTGAAAATGTAACCTCCCTATAGAAATTTTAGAGATTTCAGGGGAGAACATACAGATTAGAGGAGAACTTTCCTATGTAATGGCTGGCTTCCCAGAATTTTGTTATTGGTACAGTATATAATAAATGGCACTACATCAAAATTTACCTTTTTTGTGTAGTTTTTTGAATAGCACCACAGCACAGTGAGTGAAATTCTTGGATTCCAGTACTAGCTTATCCAAGACCCAGTAGACTCCAGTGAATTTTTTTTTCTATTTATTTTCTATAACATTAAGCTATAGGTAGAATCATTTCACCAGATCTGTGGAACGCATTCTAACAACTTCCTTGAGTTTTCCAGTACACTTCAGCTCTGTAGATGAGGGTATTGAAAATGGCCAATCTCTTTTAGAAGGCTTAATTAATAATAAATTGAGTAAAAGCTTCTTCTTATTTCACTTGTTCTGGGATCATGATGATGAATATTTAATATTTTGAGTGCAAATCCTCCTATATATCTGTGTTTGCAGATTTAGTATCTTCATTTGTAGCACAGGATTACTCAACAAGTCACAAACAACTCTAAGAGAGACAGTAGACAAAACTACAAGCAAACAACTAAACAACAATAACGGAGAGAATCATAGGCAATACATTTCTATAAAGGCAAGATAAAGTTCAAAGAGAAAGCTAGACTCAGACATTCACTTACAAGAGATTTTTTACTGTACTGGAGAAATAACTAAATGTGACAGTTCCCTTTCTTATGGGCAAAATAGCATGTTCCCATGCAAATAAATGAAATGCATTTGAATATTCTAACACTAGACTGTTTATAAGAGTTTATTCCAGAATTCAGACTAATGATAAGGATTTGCTACTGCAAATAACTACAGATTAATCCAGATGCTGGTGTTGGTTCACAGAGAAGGAGAAAGCAGATTTATTGAAAGCAGAAGAGATGCTGTTGATGGTTTCTTATCTTATCATATCTTGCATTTTATAATGTGTGGTAGAGATGAAAGCAGTGACATAATGGATGAATGATATTTCAATAGTTGGTATGGAACAGTTAGTAGAAAACATATTTTGTACTGGATGGTGGAAAAGCTTAAAGCATCCAGCATATCTTCAGTCTATCTGTAGAATTATGTGTTTACTGAAAATCTGATTCTCCTTATGATTTTTTCATTTTTGTGGGAAAAACATAGTGGCTTTGTCATTAAGAGTTCTGGGGTTTCTTTTTTACCGTATCTGTAAAAAAAAAAAACCAACAAAAAATGGAGAAAGATGCTGTTTTGCTTTGTAAAGAGAAATGCTTTGTTACAGAATGGGATGGAATGTGATCCCTTTGACTTTACTGTGGATTAACAGACAGGGCAAAACCTCTTCACTCTTACTGCACAGGACAGCTGCTACTTACAGAGTGTAATTTCCTGGAAACCATGGAAGCTGGAAGCCCTATTCAGTCTAAAAGCCAGTTCATACTCTAGGTACACGTTTACATACTAGAAATAACAATAGTCCCTGGACAAGACCTTGAATAACAGAGAGTAGGGGATGCAGAGAGAGGAGCACCAAAGGCACACTCATTCTTCCAAAGGTTTGAAACCTTTTAATTTCCATCCTAAATTTAGTCCTAGCCAATTTACAAACACTGTGATTGTATTTAGATTTTCAAATTTCTTCTCTGTATCTAGTTATATACTTTTCCTTACCTCTGCTGAACTTACAATCACTGGGACATCCAGCAGCCTTCGATTTGATAGGCTGAACAATGTGTTGGTTTAGGTCCTCACTATGCAGGTTCTGATCAACTGTGTGTCTATTCTCTCTACCTGCTTTATTTTCAATACATCTTTGTCATACATGGGTGGTCAGAATTGTATTGTATTCACAGCAGAGTTTTACTAAAACTTTTTGCAACAACATTAATACTTCCCTTTCTTTAGTAAGACATGCTAGAGTCATAGCTGTTGTCTTGGTCTTCTTGTGGCTGCATTTTATTAATGATTAATCATCAACCGTTTCCTCATTCTGTCCTGTTAGAGCTGTCCTAATCTCTGGGTAGGAAGGCCCTGCAGAGAGACCTGGACAGACTGGAGAGATGGGCAGATTCCAATAGAATGAAATTTAATGAGTCTAAATGTTGGGTTCTGCATTTTGGTCATAATAACCCCAAGCAGAATTATAGGCTGGGAACGGAATACTTGGAGAGTGGTGAGGTGGAAAGAGATTTGGGGGTATTAGTGGACAGCAAACTCAACATGAGCCAGCAGTGTGCCCAGGCAGCTAAGAGGGCCAACGACATCCTGGTCTGCATCAAGAATGGAGTAGCTAGTAGGTCAAGAGAGGTTATCCTTCCCCTGTATTCGGCACTGGTTAGACCACACCTCAAGTACTGCATTCAGTTCTGGGCCCCACAGTTCAAGAAAGATGTCGAGGTGCTGGAACAAGTTCAGAGAAGGGCAAGTAGGATGGTAAAGGGGCTTGAAGATAAGTCCTACAAGGAGAGGTTGAAGGAGCTGGGTCTGTTTAGCCTAGAAAAGAGGAGCCTCAGGGGTGACCTTATTGCTGTGTATAACTATCTAAAAGGAGGTTGTAGCCAGGACGGAGTTGGTCTTTTCTCCTTGGTCTCTGGAGACAGGACGAGAGGCCATAGTCTTAAGCTTCAACAGGGAAAGTTTAGGCTAGATATTAGGAAAAGATTTTTTACTGAAAGAGTGATCCGGATGTGGAATGGGTTGCCTGCAGAGGTGGTTGAGTCGCCAACCCTGGATGTGCTCAAGGAGAGGCTGGATGAGGTGCTGAGTGATATGATCAAGATGTAGAGGATAGGTTAGTTGGATTATAGGTTGGACTAGATGATCTTCAAGGTCTTTTCCAGTCTTATCTATACTGTGATACTGTGATATCTGT
Source organism: Pitta sordida (assembly GCA_013390025.1). Classification (NCBI taxonomy): domain Eukaryota; kingdom Metazoa; phylum Chordata; class Aves; order Passeriformes; family Pittidae; genus Pitta; species Pitta sordida. The sequence continues at coordinate 175,671 of WEKX01011419.1, forward strand.
AGCTATTCATTGCTTGGACATTGCCATCAAAGCTCCAAAGCAGAAGTTCATTCTGTTCACACTTTTCAGGCAAAATTCACTTCTCATTCTAACCTCAGTGGCCAAAAGATTGTTTTAATAGATGTGGCAGTTATAGGTAGAGTCAAACAAGTGAGGTTGGTTGAGGGGGGGAGGAGGGAGGAGTTGTCATTTTTGTCATTTGTCATGATTATGACAAAAGATCCAGGGAATCAGATGGGTAGAGTCAGCCTATGACAGATGGTCCCACTTCCTCTTGATTCTCAGATAGATGGTCCCACTTCCTCTTGATTCTCAGATCCTGAAGGGTTCGCCAGCTGAATAGCAAGATCACATTATTTAGGCAATTGACATTTTCCTTAACAGTGCCACTTGGCAACTGTGCACATGGTCACAGCTGGAGCCTGCTCAGGCCCTGCCTGCCTTCCTCCATATCAGCCTAGAGGAGCTGCCTGGGCAAGGTGTCAGTGCTGTGCCTAGGGAATGTGCACAAAATCTCACAGGTTTGGAGGAATAGAAAAGCAGAACAACAGTTAGGGGTTTGCTCATTCTCTCACTAGCAGCACCTTGATGTCCCCTGCTATCCCAAATGACCATCTGCTTTCTAATGAGCCCCAATGTCCATCTCTCACATTCATAGCTCCAGAATGCCTATGTAATGGCAGAGATCAATGAATCATATAATGGTTTTGAGATTGGAAGGGACCTTTGATGGCCATCTAGTCCAACCTACCTGATGTGGACCATGTCTGGGAAACGAATTTAAATCAGTCCATGTTGTTCCCTATGTTGCAGTCATGATAGTTTCTGAAATTTGAGTAGACGCTGCAAAATTTTATTCATAGATCCATTGAAACCACACCACCAGTCCCTGATTCCTGATATAATGCCCCAAGACTGTTTCCCTATATTTGCAGGGAAGTAGTGCCTATGTTAGTGGCAAGGATTCTGGAGATGCAGATTCTTCACAAGAAAAGCAAAGTCAATGGAGAGACAGACTGGATCGTTTGTTAGTTTCTAAAGACTCCTTCCCTTAAATTCAGAACAGTTGCCAGGATTTCCACAGCATATTCCAGTCTGATCACAGAATCACAGAATCACAGAATATTATGAGTTGGAAGGGACCCACAAGGATCATCTAGTCCAACTCACCATCTAACACCCGTACAGAGACCGAACGTACATCCCAGAGTGGTAAACACAAACCTAGTTCCCTCACAGGCGCACAGGCCACTCTGAGCCAGAAGGGACCCACAGGACCATCCAGCCCTACACCCCCCAGCTAGACCATGTCACTAAGCTCCTCATCGAGTCTTCTCTTAAACACCTCCAGGGACAGCGACTCCACCACCTCCCTGGGCAGTCCATTCCAATGGTTTGTCTTCTCCGATGAAAGTACAAGAAAGTAAGATGAAACTTCAGGCCAGAATATCTAACAGCCCACTAAGCCAGGCCTGAGGATAGCTGAGGATCAGCAACAACAACATCTGTTTGCCCTTGCCTTTGTATAAGTCTTCACTGATTATATGATTTTAAGAAGCCTGACTAACCCTCTGCCCCCACTTCCACTGTTTGAAGCTTAAAATCCTGACAAAATAAGCCCTAGGTAATGTCTTCAGAATGGATTAGGTGGAATCCATTAGGATTCACTAGAACTCCATTAGGAAATCATTAGGATTTCATTAGGAATTGAGTTTATCTCTTCAAAGCCTATTGATATATTAATGTTGCTACTGCTATAAACACCAATAATCATGAATATTACAGCTTATAAAGTATCTGAAGGACACCTAAGAATGATATAAAATACCATGTATATTTTGGAAAACACTTCATTCAATTTTAATCTACTTCATATTCTTTTTCCTTGAGCATTTGTTGTTGACATTGCTTATCTGAACTGTACCCCAAGTTGTTCTTCAAGGCATAATTATTTGCTTTCCTCTCTGTAATTTGTTCTGATTTCCAAATCTGGGGTTTTTTCCTGTGGGTAGAAAATTCAGGCATCAGCAACTATTGACTCTTTTGCACTTGAGACATGGGGCTCTCCTTTGCTGTAAGATCACTGTTGTGCATAAAGGCGGCTTTACTGCCATACTCACGGTACTATGCTCCTAGGACATTTGATCAAGTCCCTCAGTGATTTCTCTATCACTGGAATGTCCCTGTGTCATGCTGCTTGTAGCCCCCAAAGGGCTGTTTCTCTAACTGAAGAACAATAAGACTAAAAAGTCTTTTCAGTTACACTGCTGTTATCTCCCTACTCTACCCAAGGCAGGGACTTCGGCTGAGTGCTACAATATTCCTAAATTGCCATCCTGTGTAATACAGGGACCCTTCCCAAAGGCTGTGAAGCCAGGTGTTAGGCAGTGTTTATGTCACTGGGCTGCTGCACAGTAGTCTTGCTAGAGCTGGCAGGCTGGCCTGGACTGGACCATAAGTGTATTCTGAGAGGCAGGCAATTCAGAAACTCAGGAGCCACTTCTCTGTGTGCTGGCCACAATTCCTGCTTCCCCTGCCAATATGCTTATGGTTTGGCATTTGTAGACACACCACAGCTGTCCAGTTGATAAACTGACACACTCTGGGTGGCCCTCATCTCTTGAGATTTTACAACTGCTATTTGCTCCACCAGACATGAATTCTTCCAAACTCTCTCACAGAGACTTTCCTGGTACTCTGGTGTCAAGTCCAAAACAAGAATCTAGAGCAGATATTTTATTCCTAACAACACTTGTTTTCCTACACTGCCGCTCTCCTTCAGCAAAGCGGTACCTGTGATGAACCCATGCTTCTGTTCACTGGTCCATCCTGCTCAGCAGAAGTTATTTACAGAAGTTATTTACAGAACTCTTCAATCCCTTAGTCCTCCATCTTTGAAGGGAAAAGGACTATGCATGCACAGTTAAGCTCTGGATTACAGCTGAAAGGTATTGCTGTGCATGTGCATTTATATGACCCTTGTGATTCTTCACAGTGTTTCCTGCATATTCCTTGTCCATGTTAAAGAAAGATGTATCAACCACCTATGTGCAGTAAAATAACACTGAAAAATGCCGTATCTGTAGCAGTGATCCTGAGAAATACAACTGCTGGGTTGTCTGCATATAAGGTAAATTGTGTAGCAGCTTATAGTGATTGATATCTGTCTTGGATCTCTCATACAATTCTTGCTTTAATCTAACAGAAAAGGAGAAAAAAAATTAACCCCAATGGGTGATGATATTTCAACACAAGGAACTGAAAAAGATTTTTAGTGGCCACCATCAAAATCTTGTCAGTACTGTTCTTTTCTAGCTCCGCATCATGACATTCAGGTAACAGTGAAACAGATTTACAGATAACTCTAATTTTGTTGCCGAATTGATACCATGGTAGAGCAACTGTTGGCTTGCGGACAGAAGGAGAGGTATTCATTTCCGTTTGCTTCTGCAGTAGATTCATTGAAATGTGTTAGCTCAGCTGTGTGCATATATGCTGATGTAATCAAGCCAGGTGCACGAACAGGATTTTCTAACAGGAGGTGGAGATGAGTCTGGATCACGTAAAGAGATGGAGAGCTGTGCAGGATGTTTAAAGGTCACAAGGATCCTTAACATTTTGTATCAGGCATGTCAGGAAGAGAAATAGCACAGGGGCAAACTCATTAATGCACTAAATGGCAAGAAGGGTACAAGTTAGGCATTTCAAGGTCCAGATTTACAGATTATATATGTTGTAACAGAGAGAGGGGGGGACCTTTCTGAGTCTTGATATAAAAGTTTTGATATAAAAGATGAGGGAAACTGAGCTACTTAAAGGAAAAGCAAGGAACTGATTAAGGAATATTTAGGGAAAAATATACTACGCCACTTGAACCCAACCAGACTTTTCATGAGTTAAGTATTTGTTTCAAGCAAAACAGAGCCAGAAGCAGCTCTTGTAAAATGTATAAATTGGGTCTTTTTTCAGACATCCAAATACTGAATTCTAGTTCAATTTCTTGTTTTTCAAGAGAATATTTTTTTTCCTTACCTTCTCAGGAGCAGAGAGATGGGACAAGAGTGTATAAGAGGGCATGCAGATAAAAAAGGTTGAGCTTGTAGAGAAGGCTGTCCAGCTTGATTTTTATCACCCGACACTTGTATGCCATTAAAATTCTTAGATACCTTCTCAGACTGTATAAGTGAAAAAGACAATACATAGACTGCCAGTATTTTTCTCCTTTGGCACTTTGAGAACCACCCGTGTGGGACAGTTGTAAGGAATTTAGTAGGGTTGGCTCTGATAAGTTTCTGTGGATAGTACTCTAAAAATACAGACATAAGAGGAAGCAGTGTTGTTTTTATCTGCTTTTGTTTTTAATGGTTATAGATTTCTACAAAATGGATAAAACTATTTTTAAAAGTTTTATAGGATACTGTGAGAAAGCTTTCACTTTTCATTTCATTCTGCTACACTTTCAGTATAGAGGAGATGTTGTCAGGTATTTTCAGTGGAAATGGGTATGTACTTTCAGTTTTCACCACACCCTGCATGGATTATGTGCTTAATCCCCAAAATTTCCAGATTGCTTCAGTTTCACATTCTTTGGCAGGTATTGCTATTCCATCCCTACAAGAAATGACAAATTGCTGCAGCCCCAGGAGGCTGCGTGTCCAACTACAAGTTCTCTGATAGAGTAATTGAACAAGGAAGTTGTCACGTACTTCCGTGCTAGCCTTCAAGAGTAACCATCACAAATGAGTATCACCTTTGGCCACCCCAAGTAATAACTCCCTGTGTTCACTCTTTCCTCTAGATCACAAGTACAGTCTCTTAATAATGAATTACTTCAGCTTGGATCCTGATGGCAATAGTCTTGGATAGTTTCAGTAAAAGTTTTGTGACCCATGAAAACCTGCACAAAATCCAAATCCAGTTACTTTAGTTTCCAGGTTATATGGAAGTCTGAGGTAAGTTTATCCTAAAGAAGTGGAGTTTGGCACGCCATGAAATGTCATGTTTTTCAACCTTAAAGGAGACACTAGTGTCTGCCATCGCCCTCCACGGAGGATGCAGGGCAAGGCATGGTCTCAGACAAAGTTCTAGCACTAGGTCACATAGGTAAGCCCTGGCTCATACCTGTCCCACCTCAGCGCTGAATCTCTTATTGTCCCATGGGGCTGCTGAGAATCAACTGACTTATGCAACAAAGGCTAACCAAGGTCTTTATTGGTAAATCCAGTATTACAGGCCTTTGCATAATAATTCCAGGACCAATCCCTCTCTCCATCTTCCAAGAAATTTGATAGCTAAAGATTATGACACCTCTGAAAAGTGGCTTTCCCAAATCAGTGACAATTTCCTATGAAGATTTCATCCATCTCTGCATGTTTATAGTAACTTTGGAAGCAATTTCTTCTCTCCCCTTTTACCTACACCAGTTTAGTATTACCAGTGCTGCTTCCAAGGTCAAATCTATAGCAGTATTCATTTTCATGAGGATAATTTGTAACCTCTTAAACAAATGACCTCATAAATGACAATTTGTGTCAAAAGCCTTTGGGGGAGAGCAGTATCATAGACACATACACACACACTCTGCAGCTGGGAAAAAAGGCTCTTCTCAGCACTCTTCTACATGTATATTTTCTGTAGCCAAAAACTAGAGTGGGAAAGAAAAAGATAACATCAGAGTTGTGATGACCAAAGTACATAGAGAGAACAATTTAATCTCTTACAACAATGCAAGAAGTTAGATTCCAGTAGTAATTCAAGTGAAGGCAGGAGGCTGGGCCAGATCCAAACGTCTATGTAGTCCCAGTGACCCAAGCTATGACATGTGATATACCTCACTTCTTTATTTGCTTATTTACTCTGAATGACTACAAGGGCACTTGATGTGATAAAATGTGGACAATGTCCTGAGTTCAGCTGGAGAGAGTTAGGATATTATCTTTCTGGAGCTTCTCCCTGCAGTAATGATGATACCCGTTTTGGGGTTAATTTTCTGTTGAATAAGCATGTCAGGTTTTAAGGCATGGGTCCAGACTGTAAACAAGTCAGTCTCTTTGGAGCCTGCTTTGGCAGCTCTGCTGAGGTTGCTATTTGTATTAAAATATTTGCTAACCTATTCTTCATAAAGCCAGGTATGTTTCCGTGAAAAGGAGAGGCAATGTTGACATCTGTCCCCTTGCCAGCAGCAGCAATCATATTACCTTGTTATCTCAGCTAGCCCTCCCCCATGCTGATGCCCTAAATGAGGGACTGCTGAAATTCTGACCCAGGGCTCATTACATTTCTGCACCAAACACAACTTTGTGCAAAAGGCAGGAACAGCTCAGTCTCACCATTACAGTGGCACCGAGATCAGCAGAAGCCTTACTTCTGAGAGAAATCAGTGATAGAAAACCCTGGAACGTAAATTTTAGATGAGGTAGACATTTTCACATATGGCTGACAAGTAGTCTAAAGCACTAAGGAGAGTTCAAGAGGGAGTTAAGTGGTCCACGTAGATACATGGATACTAGAATAATTTGGATGCATTTAAGATACAGGATAGACAAAGAATTCATCTCATCCCTAGACTGTTTGGAGCTGTGACTACATTTTGCTTCTCAGTTTGTATGAAGATTTCCATAGCGAGTCTGGCTGCAGCTATAATAGATCATTGTAATAGCTCTGTTCATATTACAAGGTTGAGGAGCAGAAAGAAAACAACCTAAACAATGCAGGACTACCACAATTATTTAAATTGTTTTTATAGGTTACCCATAAAACTGTGGGCACTTTTCAGACATAGAAAAAGGCATAGACTTCGACTTAGATCTTAGAGCCTAAAGCTCTAGCCCAGTGGCTTTTCTTTGTACTGTCAAAACTCCTATTGACGGCAGTAGTAGATATAGGATAAAATGCAGGAAGTTCAGGATTATTGTTTATATTCCAAGATTAAATGAGGTGTTTACAAGAATAAAAAGGACTAGTTTCTGGGGGACAGAAGATTGATATCCATTTCATATAAATGTGCAATCTGAAGACATAGGAGGTTTAACCTGGTCGAGGTATTTGCCATTGAGTAGAATAGTTAATGACGACTTTGTTACCTGTTCTTCATTTTTTTGTATTTGATACACATTTCAAAGTCTGATGAAGAAATGCCAAAAAATATACAGTGCTATATACACAAAAAATGAGTTAATTTATGTACTCTATTGTCTGATTTTTAAATGATGGGATGTATCTATAAGACAGAGAATATTTTTCTTTGAAATGGATAAGATTTTTCAAAGCACCTGTTGCTGGCGTCATCCAAAGTGACAGCTAAAGCTTCTATTCCATTTAATAGGAGCAAAAGAAGATACATGATGAACATATTTGGGAGCATTCCCCATCAAGCAATTAGGACTAAGCATGTTGCTGGCTAGATCTTGAAGTGATTTATCAACTGATGAAAGTATGTATACACTTAGTGTAGCTGGATCAGTTTATATCTGGCTCCTTTGTCCTGGGAATTCCTGGTGACAGTATTGGCGTGGCTATGATGGGCTAAGAATACGGGCAAATTCAATTTTGTGGGAGGCAGTAGTATGCTCCATCTTATCTTGGAAATTCAAATAAGTTTTGGGACACTTAAAACCCTTTTTCCGTTTCATACCTAAAGGTGGGTCCATATTTTTTTTCTAATGGTATTGGAAGATACAGTAATCCCTCACTATTTCGCGGTTCACCATTTTCAGGTTCAATACATTGCAGTGGTTTTTCCCACATCTTTGCTGTCTCAACCCTCTTTACCATATTTACCATTACTTTGTGGATTTTGCTTATCATGGCATCCTTCTGGAACTGACTCCCTGCAATATTTGAGAGATTACCCTACTATCTTCCGCTGCAAAATTAGATATGGGGACTTATTCAAATTGTGACTATTACAACTTTTTTTCTGGTGTATGTCTAGTACAAAGCTGCCTTACTTTTTTTCACTCATTACTGCTGTTGATTTCGGCCTTTTTTCTTAACTCCTTCTCACTTCTGCCCATTCCCATCCGTTATGGTTCTCTTTTTGTAACCATCATGCTGAAGTCCTATTTAACTTCTTTTTCCTTATTTGGTGGTATGAATGGGCACACTCCACAAAAGACAAAGCGCTCCACAGCATCTTTATTATTGTGTTTTGACATTTTTTCATTCTCATGTAATTATAGGCTAAGTTACTTTGATATGGACCTGATCCAACATCTAAGTATTTTATTGGTTTGCATACCGTCAATGTTAAAAATTACTTTTTCCTTTTAAAGCTACAAGCTTCCCATACTTTTCCCATCTTTTTACGTTAGCTTTTCTTGACAGTATGTCAGGTTAGGTGCTTTGTCATCTCTGCTGCTTCTGTGACCTCCCAATGTTGAAACTGACTTTCACAGAAGCTGCTATTATCTTTGAGCATTCAAAGTGAGGTTTGTATGTGAGGCAGATTTTTTTTTTCTCTGTCTTCTTTGCTGTCTCTGCTTCTTGTCTTTTGGTTTGTCTTTGGCTTTTGTCTTTCTGGTTTTTTGGCTCAGATATTTGGTAGCAGAGGCATGATTGTTGTGAGCTAGCTGAGAAAAAATACAAAATGGGGATGCTCTTTCTGTACATAATATAGTTTGATGCATGATATTCCACTATGAGGCTGATTTTGGACCTCATTATGACTTTTTCAAGCTGAAATTAATCCACCTGAAATTGCACAGGCAAACTTCTATGTCAGACTACAATTTTCCAGGAAAATGTGACTGATACTAGGCAAAATATTTGAGAGATAGAAAGATACTTTAAAAAGTAGGGTGATCTCACTTTTTGGATGATTTCCTGATGTTTATTTTAAAGAAATGTCATGGCTCAAAACTATCTTGACCGAGAAACTCCAAATTTGGGTTACTTTGTTGTCCCTGGCAAGGATAGGTACTCAGTTTGGAAGGTTGTGCTGATGGTGGGTTTATACTTTAAATATCAGTAACAACAGCATTAGAAACACATCAGTTTACTAAATACCACATTCTGGCTTGTACATTGTTTATAAACCACAGACCCAACAGCCTTTGTGCTATTTAACCAGTATGCAATACTATACACTCTTTCGGAAGCACATAGCCAAAGGCTACCAGATGCCTGAACAGTTACTATTATATCCATCAAGCAGGATGTAAGAAGCGCTCAGTTTGAAGCATCTTCTGATCTCCACAGGAGTTTCTACAGAGTCTGTCAACTTCTTGGGCATCCTTAGGATTGTGCTGGGTAAGAAGACCCCTCAGTGCCTCTCTGGGCATATCTTAAATGTGAGGTCTCAATGAACCCTCCTCCCAGCCTACTGCTTAAGTAGCTCCCTGCATTGAGTCCATCATCAGCAAGTTTGTGGATGATACCAAGCTGGGCGCAAATGTCGATCTGCCGGAGGGCAGGAGGGCCCTTCAGAGGGACCTTGACAGACTAGAGAAATGGACAGACTCCAATAATATGAGATGTAACAAGACTAAGTGCCAGGTTCTTCACTTTGGACATAATAANTTCAATTAGGAGCTCTGTGACGTGGTCTAGTTAGTGGGGAGTTGGACTGGATGATCCTGAGGGTTCCTTCCAACTCAGAATAACCTGGGAACCTGTGAACTGTGGCTTTCAGGGAAGCACTTACACATTTCTCTTAAGCCTCTGAATGCTGAAATGTGAAAGTTCTCTAACCTAGAACTAAGTCCAAGGAAAAAGGGAATGTGAAAGTGCATGTGGATAAAAGGGTAATTCTGAAATAAGGGGATGTGAAAGTGCATGTGAATAAAAGGGTAATTCTGAAATAATGTCATTATTTGAACTGCTCAAGTACTGTCCAATAAATATATGAGAAGTACAGAATTAGGGCAAACCAGTCCCAAACATCTTAATGGAGAAAATTACTTTGGTATGGCTGAATTTTAGTACGTTTAAGGACAACTTGGTCTGCCATGTAAGGTCTGCACAATTTCTAAATATTCTAGTCCATAATTTCTGGAGTACCAAGTCTGGGTTTTTGGGTTGTTCTGCTCTTAATCAAAACTGATGTAGGTCAGGCAAGTACTTCATTAACTCGTATTATTATGGCACATACAAGGACATCCTAAGAGTGAGTTTTGAGTAAGCTGTGATTCCAGTGAAACGTGGAGGTGGCAGACTTGGCCTCCAGCTGCAGATGAGTGCCAGCAGGGCGAGTCTGGTCATGGGAGCAGGAAATTCAGCAGAGGCTGCAAAACTCTCCCAAGATGGGCAAAATAGCCCTTACTAAGCTCCTTGTTGGCACAGTGAGTCAGCTACCGGTGTGCAAGCAAGGCAGCTTAGGTTAGATAAGTTTACATTGCAAAACCATTCTGTCTGCCACGTAGAGAAATGTTGAAACATTTTTAAATTCTTCTAATAGCAGTACCTTTATTCATTATGAGTCCGGGAAATTGTACCACCTAGTAAAACCATAGCTCATACTTATTCAGAGTTTATATAGTCACAATAATTAATTCAAACTAGTGCAATCAAATCCATTTCCAAAAAAGAGGAGACCACACACCTCCAAGATACTACCTTTGAATGCTTCTCTTTTGAACATCCCAGATGTCCAGGGAAAGTAGTGAAACTGAAATGCTTCTTTCAGAAACCCTCTGTAGAGCAGTGCACTGATGAGGACAAGTTGTCTTGTTGTGAAATGCATGTATGCAGTTATTTTGGTCCCAAGATATCTCTTCCACTCTGGGGAAATGAGAAATAAATTTATTACATGAGTGAAATGTCTATAACTATCTGAAGGGAGGTTGTAGACAGGTGGGGATTGGTCTTTTCTCCCCGGCCTCTGGAGACAGGACGAGAGGTCATAGTCTTAAGCTTCAGCAGGGGAGGTTTAGGCTTGATATTAGGAAAAGGTTTTTCACTGAAAGAGTGATCTGGATTTGGAATGAGTTGCCCACAGAGGTGGTTGAGTCGCCAACCCTGGAGGCGTTCAAGGGAAGGTTGGATGAGGTGATGAGTGATATGATCTAGATGTAGATGCTAGGTCTAGTTGGACCTAGGCTGGACTAGATTATCTTTGTGGTCCTTTCCAGCCTTATCTGTACTGTGAATACTGCGAAATGGGCAATGGCTACCTCTTCAGTAGAGACCTTGTCTACTTTAGTGATTAGATCTGGCATAAATTGTCAGGGCAAAAGATAAATGGAGCTAATAAATTTAAGTGCATATTTTGAGAAGCACTACCTACCTTTCACCTCTGGGCAGATGGAAGTTTTCGAAAGATTAGGATTTTCTAGAACGTGATATTTCCTTCAAGAACCATACTTCCTTGAAAATCAGTCTCAACTCTGTTTTCTGTCTGTTTCAAGAAACATCAGAAACACTTTGGGGATAAAGGATCATTTTTGAGAGAATACTTTGGCAAAATGAGGGATCTATAGCCAAATATGACAATAATCAACACAGTTCCTTGTGTATTTCACTGTTATGTAATCTTACTGAAAGTTCAAAGGATTGGATTAAATTCCTCTTGGATTTCCTGTGATAATCTCAGTTGGATCATCTGCTCTTACATGTTGGAGTTCAACGATGTCTGACTCTATTAAGGAAAAATGACACTTATGAGACACAACTTTCTTTTACAAACCTTCCTCATGTGAATGGGACAACATATGCTGTTACAAGGGCTGTCTTGCAACTAATGAGAATTTTGCATAGATAACCAAAAAATAGCGTCTGATGTGAGTCCATTATCTCTTTGACTTACACAAAAAATCATGGTGATTTTAGGTTTGGTCTCTCTCTCCCCATATGTTAGAGCCCATTAAATGTATGTTGCAATTTCAGTCCTCTGTTAGAAAAGGTTAAATTAATTCTGCTTTACATTGCTGCATGACAAGTAGGTTTGTGAACTTTAAGAATCAATGTCCTTGGACATAAACTTGTATTTCCGGATGTGGGTTGTGGGTGTTGAAGGATAGAACATCAATCGAATGAACAGATACTTCCTTTGGGCTGAAGAGTTATTTTTTGCATTTGCTATTTCTATATTTATTGTCAATCCCTATTAGCTACTTTTAAGGACATCTACACTTTGGGAAGGATGCTTATGTTCAGTTTGTTGAAATTTAAGTGTCCAAGCTCTAAATGTTCAGCTAATGTAGATCAACTTAGCAGCACTGATATTTACTCTGCTTATTATTTGTTCTGGCTCTGTAAAGTAATTGGTAATTTTATTGTTAACTTTAGAGGACTAGGTTTGCTCTTTTAAATATTTAAACAATTAGGAATTTTTACCTTGGTGAGTGCTTTGAATACATGTGATAAAAGAAGTAAGCTTGTGCTATGTTGTTCCATGTGGTGAAAATACATACATTGTTATTTTGTTTGGTTTAATCTATTTTTATAGTGTACTTGAAGAGAAATGAATAAATTTGAGTAGTTTAGTCTTTTCGTTAAGCAAGTGTAGTGGTCTCTTTTGGGCTAGATATTAGTTTCTCTATTTCTAATGCAGAATTTCTCTTGTAAAGACTTACTTGTATGGCAGAGGCAAGGTTGTTAATTCTGTGTATTAACAGATGTGGATTTTGCTTGTCCAGCATTAAGTGACTGATATTCATCTATGTCATGACACAAATATAAGTATAGAAGGAAGTTTATGCCGGCTTCCCTGAAAGAATGCCTTTGCTGATTTTTGTAGGCTTCATCCAAAACCCAAAAAGAGAACTCTTCAGTGTTATTAGAGAGGTAGAAGCATTTCCAAGAAAAAGGAAAATTTGAAAATCTGCATTTTCAGCAATGACTAGTATTGGTTATTCCTTAATTCCAATGTTCACAAACAGAGAATTCAAAGGAAAATTTGGAAGAAAAACCATATGAAAAGGGGCCACAATTTTCTGCTTTTCAGACTCCTCTTTTGAAGTGCCTCCACCCAGACAACTGAATTGCTAGTCATTTTAGCTCTGAATCTCATTCTTTTTTCCTCATCTTTTTCTCTTTTCCTCTTCTCATTTCTATTAAGGTCAAATCCTGCTTCTCCTGATGCCAATAATAAAACTCCCATTGATTTCAACATCAGCAGGAAATATGCAGTTTGTTATTTACCACAACCACCACAATGAATCTCTGGGAAGAATTCATTTATATTCATTCCAGCAATGCCATGAAAAATGGGCTCTTGCTATTTTATCACATCCAAACTGTTGCTCTAACTCTAACATCCCAGCCGTTGCTAACAAGTCAGTGATGATTTGTAAACCAACAATTTATGGTAACCACATTCCATCCCCATTATGATGTGTGGTTTGGAAATGGAAAAGTAATCAAGACCTCCTGTTAAGAGACTTTATTTCAGTTGAGCGTTTCTGTAAATAAAAGCATTTTGAAAGGATCATTGCTATATGATTCAAACTCCAAATAGTTCATTTGATCTAGGCCCCATCTCTGCTCCAAATTCCTGCCAGGCTCTGTCTGTCAAGAGTGTGAAATCCCCAACAGTGGCATGAGCATACTGGCAAAACTGTTTTTATCAGTAGAAGTGTTTTCACTCAACTGGATAGTTTCACTAGACTGGAACAGCAGTTCCATTTCTTGGAGACAGTTATGTCCATTCCTTGGAATACTTCATTTTACTTTATCAGTACACTATAAGGGTACTCTCACATAAATAAAGGCCTCCTGCTACAGTTACAGTAACAGATGAAGAATTGTACTCAGACCCATGGTATGTAGTAATGCTCTTGGGAACTAGGAGCCTGCGTAGTTTGTGCAACACTTTGTCTCAGTTGTAAGGATTGTGGGCTGTCACCATGACACCAAGGAGGACTTTCCAGCACTTTGGTGGGAGACCACCTAGAATTACTGGTAAATAAACTCAAACAAGGGCATTTTTTTCAAGTACTAGGTTTTGGTACCAACTAGGTTGGAAACCCTCTTTTGATCTCTTTGACACTAGTACACTGTGTCCTTTCACAGGTTCACAGGTTATTCTGAGTTGGAAGGGACCCAGAGGATCATCTAGTCCAACTCCCAAGTGCACGCCCACCCAGGGATCAGACCCACAAGCATGGAACCATGGGCACCATGGTCCATCCATCCAAGCCTCCCACCAACTAGGCCATGTCACTAAGCTCCTCATCGAGTCTTCTCTTAAACACCTCCAGGGACGGCGACCCCACCACCTCCCTGGGCAGACCATTCCAATGAGAGATCACTCTCTCTGTGAAAAACTTCTTCCTAACATTCAGTCTAAACCTCCCCTGGTGTAGCTTAAGGCCATGTCCTCTCGTTCTGGTGTCCCTATGTAAGAAGCCTAACAATCTGACTTTGAGGCTAGAGCCATTTTGTTTGGTAATCTGCTGGAAAAAATATCAATCGAGTCTAGAGAGTGCCCTAATCATTCAACCCTAACTATTACGTATGTGATACGAGTTTAGAGACCACACTAATTAAGAAATAAAGCTCTCTTCTTACCTCGTCCTCTCTAGCAAAAGTCACTGTTTGATTAGGTTACATATCTCAGGATTGAGCACAATTCTCTGAGAGTAGGATGTCAACTTAAAGAATTTATATGAATGCTCTGATTTTCTATTGAACAAAAGACTCACTACTGAAAATCACTCTAAAAACTGACTTTTATTTTGTGACCTAATACTATGAAAAGGATTTGAGCATGCATGAATCCTCGTGAGGTCTTCATTACCTTGGCTCTATTTTAATAATGTAAGAAAATTAATAGATATTTTGTTATTAAATAACTTTCAAAGAAGTTATCTTCATAACATTAAGGTGAATTACATGTTTTAGAAGAAATTTTACCTCATTTGGTACCACAGACTGAAAAATAAGATACTAGTTCTGGCATGGAAAACTAAGCATAGGTCGATGATAAAGTGAGTTCATGAGCTTAACTCCAGTTTCATGTGTTCCTTCCCACTCCTGACCCTCTGTTACAAGCACAATGTTTTCTTGATAATGACAGCACAACAGTTCATGAGCCTGCATTTTGAACTTGACCTCTGAAATTTGGTTGAAAAAAAGCAGTATGTGTAAGAAAGGGAATAGTAATGGGGGTATAGTTTCTTGATCTGTCCTAGTCATGCTGTCAGGTGCGGTGGGCAGCAATGAGAGGTGGAAAGTGAGAGAAAGTTTTAGATGGGACTTTCTGAAACCAGTAGCACTAGTAGTGTCAAAGGCAAAACTGTTACCTAAGCTACCTTTAGAAAAGAGCTCAAGTATTTTGCTAAAGAGATGAGCAATGTATTGTCCTACAAGCTGCATTCTGGTAGGCTTGGAAAGGACAAATTCTCCAATGCCACATTCCATAGCCAGAGACGGCCAGGCCAGGGTGATGATAGGGACCACTGCAGCCCTGACTAGTTCATCCCCCTTGAGCAGTGTTTGATAATATCTGGCCTCCTCAGTTCTGGAAACTAGTCAAAATCTCAAAGCATGATTTTATCCCCATCACTCATTTTTTCCATGTAGTCCTTTGGGGCATGGAATAGATATCTGTATCTCTTTTTTTCTTTTCATAAATATTTTCTCTCTCGGTCTATATGCCTTTGGCCTAATATATCATGCTGTTATTTAATTTTAAAACTAATAAAAAGGGAGAAAATTGCCAGCGTTTTTCCAATAGCAAGAGTCTGTCCGGTAACAAACAGGGCAGGAGCCTAGCCAAGCACCACGTTTACATTAATGCTGAGGCTGCGCTACCACCTTGTGGGCAAAAGGTAAATAGCGCTGAGCTGTTCGACATGCAGGGACAGAGTCCGTGTAGACCAAACACAGCACTCGCTGGAAATGGAACTGGGCATTCTAGTTGATAATGAAAGTACAGTCTGAATCCTCCAGACTGAGACAATTTGGGATCTGGGCAGCCAGCAGCAGCCAAACAGATTGTGAAAATCTGTTGGAGCTCTGAAGTGTGATAGGGTGTGATAGGTTGAGGGTACCCTTCAAAGGGATGCGACAGTCTGGTTCTCCTCTAGAGTATAAAAAGAAGCAAGTAGGATGAAATCGTGTTCCCATCACAGTAGAGTACCAATCCCTTTGTAAAGAAACTCCTCTGATCTGTCTGCTCTTAGCCACAATCCTCAGAGCTACTTACAAGTTCGTTGACTGTCATCCCCATACTAACTCAACTGATAGGACCCTTGGCAGCGTATTATCCTGAAGTCCCATCACCTCCGCAATCTTCTCTCCACGTGCTAGGATTACAGCAGCTCTCTGGCATTTAAATGTTGTGCTGCATAGAAAAATAGAAACTAGAAAACCATCTAAAAGATAAGTTATTTAATATGTTGTTAATAAGAATATTATTGGCAACCTCTTCATCCCATCAGGATTTCGTGCTCCATGGCACTTAACAAATTCCAAGAGAAGAAGATGTATTCAAAACATTATCTTCCTTTTCCCTAAAACTGAAGAAATCCCCCTGCATGTCTGACATTCATGCACAATCACATGTACTTTCTGATGTGCCTCCTCACACATGGACTACAGTGGAATTAGAAAATTAAGCACTACTGTGACATCTCTGTTACAAACAAAAGACTTCCCTGGAGTTATTCAGGAAATGACTCAACATGGCACTGAGCGCTGAGCTTTAGTTGATATGGTAGCCTTTGGTCAAAGGTTGGACTTAATGATCTTGGAGGCATTTTCCAACCTTAATAATTCTATGACTTTATGATTGGCTGAAGGTAAAAGGTTCAGGGAGATTGAGCCTCCTGTTATTCAATATGCTAAAGATCCAGATTTATACTGATGTCAAATTCTCTTTCTGGTCTGATGTGACGCAAAATTTTACTGAAGGTTTTCACATCCAGAGAACAGGTACAAAAAACCAAGTTAATTTTGTATAACAGAACAAGCCTTTCTTGATTGCTCTTCTATTAGAGTAGTTCTCTTCACATGGTAAATTACGTGTCTGCTGGAGAAAGCACATGAACTTGTGTCTCTAACATGACTACAGATTGCTTTAGTGGTAGGCAGTAGAATTCTCTTTGCTTTCCTTCTGTCCCACCTCCCCCATCCTCTGCATTATCATAAGATAGTTTGAGGATTTTTTTTCCAGGATTGCCTCTTCCGAGCTCAAGAATGATCCATCCTGACAGACAGGAAGCCAAGGAAAGATGGCAGGAGGCCTGAATGGATGAAGCAGGAGCTCCAGACAAACCTCAAACATAAAAAAAAGAAACATGCAAGAGATGGAATTAGTTTCAGATCTCCCATAAGGTATACAAGTATGAGTTTAAGAAAATTGAATTCCAACACAGTATAAAAATGGGAAAAATGTAGGAATGCTTCTGCATGGGATCATGGGAAAGACTGAGGAACACATTGACTTCTTGACTTGAAAAACGGGGTGACTAGAATCTTAGTGAAAGGCAAAATCCTGCACCTGAGGGTGGTTAGCCCCATGCACCACAGAAAGGTGATACACCAGCTGAAAATCAACTTGGCAGAAATGGCCTGATAACCAGAGGATAATGGCAGACAATAAATGTATTCTGAGCCAGGAATCTGCCCTTGAAGCAAAGACAGCCAACAGCTTCCTGGGCTGCATCAGGAAGACCATTGCAGGCAGAGGGAATTATGCGATCCTTCCTTTCTGCTCATCACTGGTAAAGCCACATCTGAAGTGCTGCAGCTCCAAAAACATAGACATACTAGGGCAAGTCTAATGAAGGAACATGAAGGTTATTTATGGATTGGAACATGTGACATACAAGAAGACATTGAGAGAGATGAAAGTGTTTATCTTGGGAAAAAAGAAGACTCAATGGGATCTTAATAAAGTGTATAAATACTTGATGGGCAGAGTAAAGAAGTTAGAGACCCTTCTCAGCAGTTTCCTGTGAAAGGACTAGAGGAAATGGGCACAAAATCAAATACAGTGATCCCTCGCTACTTCGCAGTTCACCATTCGAGGCTTCAATACACTGTGGGTTTTTTCCCCTGGCTTTATCGTATTTATCGTTGTTGTGGTTTGACCCTGGCTGGATGCCAGAGATTCACCCACAACCTCTCCCAGGGAAAAAACTGGAAAAAAAAAAAGTTTATCACAGGCAAAACAAGGCAAGCTACAAGTAAGGAACATAAAGGATTTATTTATTAACTAACAAGATCAGAGCTTAATGTGAGAAGCATCATTTTAAAGCCAACCTTTTCCTTGCCACCCCTCCTTCTCTTACAACAGATCTCATATTCCCTTTTTTTCTCCAGGAGACAAAGGGGAAAGAGGGATAGGGTTAAAACCAGGGAAGCTGGTATTTCTGACCAGTTTTAGGGTAGGAAACTATCTATCTGCATTTTTGTGAAGTCCTCTGTCTCTCTCTCATGAGAGGAAAAGTCTTTCATGACCCTTTCCCAAGTGAGATCTCGACCCCAGGATGACAGCTCTTCCACTCTCTATTTCTCGAGAGTCACAGCACAGGATGCAGTTTTTCAGCACTTGCTTCGCTGCTTCGTATATGAGCCCATCCCAAAGTACATGGATCAGATCCTACCATAATTCAATTCTGTCACAAAACGTCTGTCCAAAGGAACTCTGCCAAGCTCTCAGCTCCGGCTCCATATTTCTGGGCTCTAAGACATCTGCAGCTTTGCAGCATGATCCTCCATCTTCAGCGTCACCTCAGGTGGATTCTGCACCTCTGGTTTCTCTCTCTCTATTCCATAGGTTTGCAGGCAAACAGTCTGCTTCACCATGGTCCATTCCACAAACAGCAGTGAGATGCCTGGAACCCTTCCTACCCCTCCTCCACCGGCCTGGCCGTGGTACCTTCATGCTGCTCAACCTCTCACAGACTCTGGTCTGGTCATCTTCTTTTCTGTTACTACTTTTTTTCCTTCTCAACTATGTTACTCACAGAGTCATCTCTACCTCTATCTGCTCCCTGACCTTGGTCTCCATGGCAGCGATGGAGGTCCAGGCAGGAGCTGTTAGCCCCCATCGCTGCCAGAGGAAAAAAACTATCTAAACTGGGACAATCATATTTACCATACTTATCACTACTTTGTGGGTTTCGTTTATTGCGGCATCTTTCTGGAACCAAGCCCCCATGANTTCCACAAACAGCAGTGAGATGCCTGGAACCCTTCCTACCCCTCCTCCACCGGCCTGGCCGTGGTACCTTCATGCTGCTCAACCTCTCACAGACTCTGGTCTGGTCATCTTCTTTTCTGTTACTACTTTTTTTCCTTCTCAACTATGTTACTCACAGAGTCATCTCTACCTCTATCTGCTCCCTGACCTTGGTCTCCATGGCAGCGATGGAGGTCCAGGCAGGAGCTGTTAGCCCCCATCGCTGCCAGAGGAAAAAAACTATCTAAACTGGGACAATCATATTTACCATACTTATCACTACTTTGTGGGTTTCGTTTATTGCGGCATCTTTCTGGAACCAAGCCCCCATGATATACAATGGATTACTGTACAGAAAGTACATTTAAATGTTAAAAGTTTTGGGGTTTTTTTTAAATGTAAATGGCCAAATGCTAAAACAGGCTGCCCTGAGAGGTTGTGTAGTCTTCTGTTCTTGGAGATATTCAAAGGCTGACTGGACACAGTACTGAGCAACATGCTCTAGTTGACCCTTCTCTGAGTAGGGTGCTGGACTAGACAATCTCCAGAGGTGCCTCCCAACCTCTGTGATTCTGTACAGTAACGTATTCATTATTACAGACACAGTTCTGATAGGGCCAATGGTTCTATGTGCACTTTCTTGTTCCCTTTTTGGCAGAGAGAGGAAAAACATTTCTATCTTTATTCCACTTTCAGGATAACATTCAACCCACAGTTACTGAGAGACATGAGTGAGCCCTCACACTCTCTTCAGCATTTTCCCTGCCCTTTGTCTCTTGCCCAAAGAAACTTATTGAAGCATCACAGCTCCCCTCAAGTCCCAGCCTCTGTCGTATTAAGACATGCAAAAGGCCAAAATATATATATTTTCATGTGGCATAAACATGGGATATGCCTAAGGCATGAAGAACAGTAAGTGCCCTGCAGGTGCTTTTCCACCCCAGCACTGTGCAGGAGTGGTCCTTTAATTCAATATTAGATCGCTCACCCCTTACTCTGCCTCAAACACAGCAAAATTTCTACACAGGACTACCATGAGTACACAGGGCTCTCCCATTTTTTCTCACCTGCTGATTTTTTGGTTTTCTGTTCCAATGTGAAAAAGAAGAACTACTGTGGAGAAACAAGTTGTGTACTACAGAATTTAATCCTGAAGATGTACTAATTTCATCTACCAAGATGTTGCTGGTGGGAGATTTTCATGTTATGCTGAAAAGAACTTCTTTACTGAGGGTGAAAGTCTGGAAATGTGACAAATGTTGAGCCTTTTTCTCTGGAGAGAAGTTGCTAGCAGAAGACTGATGGTGTTGTAGAAGCAATTCACAGCAAAACAGCTCTTGGTGTTTCTTGGTGGTGCCCTAAGCTACAGGAGAACATTCTTTCTCACTTCTGTGAGTGAGGATTCTTATGTAAAAAAATATTCTCTATTGCTCCTAGTTTCCTAAATGATATAATTTATCTCGTTCTATCTTGCACACAACTATGAACAGGATTCCACAATCTCAAACCAGATATATTAGAAAGCAAAACCCTGGACTTCCTTTCCTGAATTCTTGGGCAACATAGATTGCCATGTAGCATAGCCTAAGGTAGCTCTTCTGCAGTTCTGTCATAATACTGGCTTTTGTCAACTTAGGGTACAGAACCAAGCCATCAATAGGAATCATACAGGTCCACACAATCCTCCATAGTAAATTCAGAGTCTTCAGCTGTTAGTCAGCACTTTAAAGGCTTTGGTAGACTGCTTGAATGTGAGAATGAATTTGTAGAAATTAATCAGGAAAGTCTTTGTACAGCCTATCTTTTCCATTTAAATAATAAGAGTAATTTGTTCTCTAGTTTTATGTATGACTCATCATTGTTCCTTTGCTTCATGTTTTCAGTCTGGTTCCTGGACAAACAGAGGTGTCAAGGCAAGAAGAAGTCAATTTTCTCCCTACAATTCTTTTTAATCTGTCTTTCACTCCATTTAACCAAGTAATATAACAATACAGAAACAAATGATGTACTATAAAGTACAGAGGATTGTGCTTGAATGGCTTCCCCACAATCCAAACAGGCAATATCATCAGAAGGCCAGTGCCACAATAGTGACGGGATGAAATTATTCACAAACTGTGTATGCACCTGACAGCAATATTGTATGATACATTTGTAAGAGAAAGACCATTCTGGTAAGGGATAAAGATTTATAATTGGAAGAATGTTACGATAAATAACAGTGGCAAGCAAGTTTCATTTACAAAAACTCTTTCTTCCTCAAACTCCCTGCAGGTAACACAATGGTTCATAAAAGGGCTAAACTTTATATTTGATTGCAAAACCTGACTTTGTAGGACACTAGAGACGCAGGAATCAGGTTAAAGCATTTTGTTTACTCAGATTTCAACCAGGAAATATGAACTAATGCAAGAGACAGAATCAAATTTAAATGTCTGAAGTACAAGACTTAAACACTGTACAAAATTCATACCATCATCCAACAAACATTCCATTTCCAACCCATCAGTTTTGGGATTCATTCAGGAAATACTTAAAAACAAGCGCTTTTTTTTTTTTTAATGGCTTTTATTGAGACTGTTTCTCAGTCTTGCATAAAGCATAACTATCACAGAATCACAGAATACTATGAGTTGGAAGGGACCCTAAAGGATCATCTAGTCGAACTCACCATCTAATGCCCGTACAGAGATCGCACACCCAAGATCGAATGCACACCCCAAAGTGGTGAACATAAAACTAGTTCCCTCACAGGCGCACAGGCCACTCCGAGCCAGGAGGGACCCACAGGACCATCCAGGCCAACACCACAAGCTAGACCATGTGTCTAAGCTCCTCATNACTCTCACAGGTACAAAATTTCTTCCTTTATGCTAAAAAGGTACTTTCAGACAGAAATGTTATTCAAATATAATGAAAGAGCATATGCAAAGCACACACGTTTCAGGCCCTTTCGGTTCCTCATTCCTTTGCTCTGCCAGTTGTCAGCCAGAATCCTTTTCTAGTCTCTTTCTTTCCCCTAAGGAATTTTTGTGGTGGGAGAGGATGCCAGAGATTTGCTTTCACTTTGGGCCTCAGCCACCAGCATTACCCAGACTTAATGTATGTTTAATACGATACAATCAGTAACCCTTTCTGCCAACCTCTGATCATGTGCTCGCTGAAGAATGCTGAAAATTAATGTCTTCTAACTAAATCTCGAAGTCCACATATAAACTCCTGATTAGTGATGGGTGAGCTTAATATAAATGTATATACCTCTCTGTTCCTATGCCAACTGGAATTCCTCCATGCTGTAGGATATCTATAGGAGCAGATTCCAGAGAGCCTTCTGTTTTTGCAGTATGTGTATAAGGCAAAGCTACTGGAGGGTTTTTTCCTGGTAGCTTCATTTCCTGACTCAAGAAGTCACGTAACCCTTCTATGCATGTTAATTGATGGTCATGATTTACTGGGTACATTATAGCATTTCAGTGATTCGCATAAGGAGATCTTCAACAGCTTAATACTTTGGGTTCCTTCAGGAATATGCTATCATTTTCATGGAAGTTTGCTTTGATTTGTTTTCTTTTCCCTTTATGGATCAATACAGAAAAGGAAGACTCAGGGTAATCAAATTTCTGTTCTTGGAAGGTCTTTTGTCTTTTTTTTTTTTTCTCCTCCCTCTGCTGGCATTTCTTGAAGTGGTTAAGCAGGGTTTACATTCACCAGGTAGTATAAAGATCAAAATGTTAAGGGAACCAGAGGGAAGTGATTGAGATGGTCTTTCTGAGGATGACAGCTCCACATTGTAATACAATACTATTTCTCATGGGAGTGGGTGGGAGGCTAGCCTAAATTTCCTCTTCCTGTCCTGCCAAATTCCCCAAATTGCATAACTATGTATTCTCCTTACACAGTGGTACCCTTGGCATCCCTAGCAAATCTGCAGGGAAGCTGCAAAGCAGCTGGAGGCTTGAAGGTGGACCAAAATTGGTAGAGGACAGACTTGGTTAGCCAAAAAACAAAACAAACCCAAACCCACAAACTGAATTTACTAACTCTCCCATGTATAACAGAACAACATAATACAGATTTAATAACATACACTATTTTGTTCTAAATGCACTCCATCTAGGAAAAATAAGTTTATCGGGATAAGCAAAGGACCCATGGGGAGTTCATCAGTTCAGTTTCAAGTCACAGGATGTGTTTTACTTGGCTTTGGAGCTTTCTTGTGCAAGATTAATATGAAACTGCTGAAATGCAAACTGACAAAAAGACATATTTTTACTGGTTGGTGCTTTTTCCTCTGTGCCATTATTTTCATCAGGAGGCCACATCACTGCCTTTCCCATCACTGCTGCCTTAGTCTGACAGGAGCATGAAGTACTTCTTGGCTTCTGTGAGGAAATGAAAGAATGACTATTGGAAGAGCAGAATGACCAGTGTAACTCATAAGGATGTAACCCTGAAGTTTTTGTTTTGTCATTACGCCGAATCAAAAGAAAATAATTTGGACCTTCTTAGAGGGATGTGTCTAATGTGGCTATGCTGGGGTACATTCAAAAGATTTACTTCCTTTGGAAAAATATCTATGCATTTTAAACATTCAAGTAGCCAAATCCATTACTTTTGCAGCTTCACGAAGTTTCACCAGACCCTACCCTAGCCATATATGCCAGCTGACTATTGCTAAGAAAATAAAAAAAGCAAGTACACCCACAGTGGTTTTGATAATCTTGCTCTTACTGTTTGTGTACAGCACCTTAGGCAGGCTTAGCGTTGTCACTGGGATTGGTCAAGAGATTGGGTACTACTCAGAGTGTGTAAGGGTGGGAGAATCTGGCTCCAAACAGTTTCTTTTTCTCTCATTGCTACAGGAACTGGAAAAGACAAGGGTGTGTGGGCGGGCCTGGAGCCCCTCCAAGGAAAGTGTGAGGCCTTGGGCAAAACAAATCCATCAGGTCTCTCATTTCTTCCAAATATAGGTCTGTTCTGAGTAATAGCCAAACTCAAGTCTAAATTCCACGTTCAACCATTTCAGAGGGAATACATGAAAAAGACCCTATGGCTTACAGAGTCTGTCTATAGAAAATATTTTGATAGCTCTTCCGCTCTGGCGCTATTTTCTACTTAAAAAGAAAGAAAAAGAAAACACACAGAACTGGAGCACATGATTCAATTTTCACTGTAAAATAACTGATTGATGAAAATAATACTTCTGAAAACAATCTGTTGCGAACTATCAAACACTTTTGCCTATGCACCAATTGGCAGGAAGCAGACAGATAAATTATTGCAATATGTAAGAAAACAAATTACTCTGAGGAT
The DNA here is from genome assembly GCA_013390025.1 of Pitta sordida. Taxonomy (NCBI): domain Eukaryota; kingdom Metazoa; phylum Chordata; class Aves; order Passeriformes; family Pittidae; genus Pitta; species Pitta sordida. Next base: position 200,053 of record WEKX01011419.1, read on the forward strand.
AAATGGTATTTGTGTGTGTGTTTATGAGCAGGATAAGTAGAATTAAATCCATAAAATCATGCTGAGAAATCATCCTCCATTGCAGCAGAAATATACTGGAAGCAAAGGAACTCACTTCAGCTCTGTCCCTGGCTGAATTTCGATCAAAACAGGGTTTATGATATTCAAGTGTTCTACTAGAATAGAAGAATCTTCGTCTTGGAAAAAAAACCCAAACAAAAATAGAAACCCAAAAACCTTGAGATGTTCCTGCTGTTGAGAGAAAGGGGGTCTCATAGCCACTTTTGCCAAGATATTTCCAAATTTTTCAAACTTCACCACATTTTAATAAAATGGAGCAGTCGCAGCGGCTCCCCAGATCTTGAATATTACTACCCACAAGAAAATTTTCTGAAGTGTTTGTAGACATGAAAATTTAAGAGACAGCATTCCATTAACTTTCAATATAAGAATATCTTTAGAGCCTGGCATGTGGACAACCCTCAGGGTACAGATAAATTTCAGGAACATCTCAGAGAGGGGCTGGAGAGGGAGACAAGGTGGGATGCAGCACATCAGATATTTGTTCCATAGCAACACTATACATCTGCTAATGGTTGATCTTAGGTTTTGCTCTAGATATTCCATAGATCTGGCCCGTGATCTGAAACATGAGGGGAGAATTTTTTGTCATATTTGAAGGCTACTGAGTGAGATGAGTATTTAAAAAATAAATAGTAAACAGAAGTAAAGTGCTCCTCTTCCAAAGTCTTGTATTTGCACATTGTAAGGCAACCATAGTTTGTGAGCACAATAGCTGATAGTAATTTCTAGCTGCAAGGACTGCTAACTCTAGGCAGCTAGCCAGACTAAGAGGCTGTGATCATATCATTAAGGCAGCAAGTAAAAGACTGTGTGGATAAAAGTTACTAATCTTTTTTGTGACAGATAACTTGACAAGGTGACAGGGGAATAAAAAATCCCTGAAAAAGTCCAATAACAGATAAATACCCTGCAAACAGATGTAGCTCCTATCACCTACCAAAAATTGGAGTAATTTTGTCAATTTTTGTCATTGAAACATTCTAAATAGGAACTCATTAATGTGGGTAAGTCAAGTGTCTAAATTATGGTGAAAAAATTAGATAAACTGAGCTCGTTTATGCATTCAAGGTTTTTGCATCCAACTACATCTTCATCACTAAGTCTTCAAGTGCTGGAACCACCTTCAAGTATCTCAGTGAAAGGTGAAATGATCTTCTGTAGTTTTAAGAGAGATTTTCAAGGGCCAAGCAGAGGTTTTTCCCTTCCTCTTTCGTTTGAGAGAGTGCCTTCTTGACTTTCTACGGTGTGTTCATAATCTCTATGCTGTTAGTGAAGGGGTTGTAGTGCAGAGAAAAAGGCTTCTTGATCTTCATTGCGTAGTTTCTGTGGGAGAAGAAGACAGAGGTTCTGGTTCAAAAGGCATTTCCTTAAGCGTAAAACCTCCAGGACCTAACTTCTCAGTATGTGATCATGGACTTACCGGGGTGCAGAGGCTGCTCTGACACCTACTCAGTGTTACTCCTTAATGTTGTGTGGTGCAGCACATTCTCCCCATGGCTGCAGTATTTGCAGCCCTAAAGATCTGCAGTGCCTGCTTTTCAGCATGACTGCCTTAGACCTGTCTGTGCTCTTACAGCTCTATGTTAACAGAATTCAGAGTTATAACCACAAGCTGAGGAATGCAGGAGCACAGCATGTCTGCCGCCTTCACTTCCAAGAAATAACCTGGAGTAACTCTTCCTGTGTAAAATTCTAAAAACCTCTTGACACTAGGCATTTTCTTTTTTTCTCTGTCTATTAAAAGAAATGATTGCTTGCCATTTTTGACAATATTTCCATTAAGTACATGCTTGTAGGAAGCCCCTGTACTGATGCTGTCGTATGTTTTCCATGCTGACAGATTCTTGAGCCTTAGGTTATTTTGAGCAGCTTTGGCTGTGCAACTGTCTTAAAAATACATGAAAATGCTTGAAGTCTGAGAATGGTGTATTCCTTGTCCTTGTACGTTCTTTTCAGGTTTGCCTGAGTTAAATGCTCTGCAAGTTCTCTCTCTTCTGCCAGTGAGTTCTCACCTATGTTTTTACACATATTAAAAATGAAATGTGAATGTCCAGATTTAAGATGAGAAACCTAATTAGGCATTGCTGTAGCCCCAGCAGAGAGTGTTTCTGGAGAAGAGGTAGGGAGAGTAGGGAAAAAGTCTGGCTCAGGTTATTCTCTTCTAATAAATTCCTCATTTCAGCTCCTACATGCTCCCCAGTAGCTCCACAACAAGCTTCCAGCTAGAATTGGTCATGTTGTTCTAACTGGTGGTGATGAAGGCCAGAATTTAAATTCTTTGTATGTAAAAAAAAAAAAAAATCCTTACTGTATGATATACCACAGTCAAAGAAATGTGTTTAGAAACACCTCGAGCTAATATGAAAGAATGTTATTTAGGTTGCAGTCAGCTACTATGTACAAATTAGATTGTCTGCAAATGCTGATTCTGTGTTCTTGTGCAGATATAATCAGAGGAGGACGGCAAGCTTGTTTTGGAGCCCCCTGCTGATCCATGTTAATTCTTAAGACTGCTATAAAATTTCTGTGTGACCTTGGGTAAATCAGTTCTATGTGACCTCAAATTTGTATAGACTAGCACTTAGGGTGGGATTGCAGTCTGTTCTCACTATTTGGTTACAGGATTTACTTCAAAAGTTGCTAAAATGAAGCATTGTTAAGATGAAACATGGGACAGGGCATAGCAATATGTAATTCTGAATTTCGATTAATCTTTTCTGAGATAAACAAACCCATATTCAACTTTGTTGTACAAAACCCACAATGCAGATGCAATCATTTAGTCTGGCGTGGTTACTGAAATAGTGATAGATGAATTTGAGATTAAGATTCAAGCCAGTGTACCCCCGTCAATGAAAATGCCCACAATCACATTACTTACTGTAGCTTGACCTTGGCATCTTCAAAATTTTCTGCTATGAAATAGACAGGCTGGAAGGCTTGATCTTGATAGGGGTGAACTGCAGTCACTTCTGGATCAAAAGGCTTGTACTCTGGCTTGTTTGACAAAGCATACTTTGTAGCGGGAACAACACAGGTTAGAGCAGGTGAATGAACAGAGAAAGAATTAGACTCTGCTGTGCTGTGAAATTCTCTTTGTAGAATAGTTAGGGGTAATACCAAGTTCTATTCTTTCACAGTTCAAAGCTGATTTTCATAATTAGCAGCTAATAAACCAAATAATAAATATTAGTTTTAAAGAAGAAAAAAGAAACTAAAGATGTATTTCCTGTGTTCCATGATATACAGTTGGATATCATAACAATGTTCTCAGACATAAAGGAAAAACGCTATGGCACCCCCCAAAATACTAATACATATCTAGAGTTTTTAAAAAATAATATCACATTGCCTTTTTACAACTAGTATCACAGAAGATTCCCAGTCCTGTGCAGCATTACTTGAAAGTCACCTGGTCCATGTCACAAAACTCGCATTTCCTGCACTGAAGAATAGACAGAATGCTTTTGGTATTTTATCCAAAGCTCCCAGGCCAGTATAGCAGCATAAAATCTTCCCTGAAACCCAAGATATAGATAAGCAGCATACCCTGGGTGTGCATGTTTGTGCTTTTGGACTCATAGAGGTTCTTCAATATGTTCTTCTCAAGTTCTTTTACATTCTCCCTCAGGCAAACAGATGGTTTATGGAAGCTGCTTCTGCCCACACTACAGTCCATAGGCACATCTATATCATTTGTTTATTTATACTGGAGACACTGTTAAGCCAGCCACCAATTTCGTACCTACATAGAGTCTTAGGAAGGCAGCATAGGTTAGGCTTAAAGTGAGTTCCTACACAGTTTGTCTGTCCCTGAACATGAGTGTGGTATTTCAAAGTTGGCTGAAGTCCAGTGACATTTCAACTGCATCACAGATGTCCTAAAAGCTGTTTGAGCCTCCAGTTGGCCCACAACCACTTTGGTGAAGTGTCCTGGGTACAAACAAAAAGGTAAAAAGCAACCTATTCCAGTCAACACTGAGACCATTTTACCCACCTTCAGAGTGGACAGTGGGCCCCGCTCACCTAGGGACACTCTTTTAGTACCCACTCCTTCTTTGAGATCTGCTTCTTTGTTGTTATGGTTTAGGGGGTTTTCTGCTGCTCTGGCAGCAAGGGGGTTAACAGCTCAGTTCTTGCCTGAGCTCTCCGTGCTGCCATGGCATTAAAGGTTATAGAGATAGAGGCGTCTCTGTGAATAACATACTTGGGAGAGAAGACAAAAAGTTCAGTAGCAAGATGTAGGTGCCAGTTCAGGACCTGCATTGGGAGGCTGAGAGATCGAAGGCCCCCAGGCCCACGAGAGAAGGGGTAGAGATGTTCTTCCAGGCATCCCGCTGCTGCTTGTGAATTGGACTGACCATAGTGAAAACCTATGGACCAGAGAGAGAGAGAACCAGGACCACAGAATCTGTCTAAGCTATGACTGAAGATGGAGAGGTNGGGTCTCTGGCATCCAGCCAGGGTCAAACCACGACATTTGCCTTTCTCTCTTTTTCCTCAGTCTTCTGAAGGCTCCCTTCTCTTCTTTATAATCCAATGCAAATCTTATGGTACTTGTAAATAACTGGTAAGAGTGGGTAACACTGCACAAGACTTTCAGCTCAATCTGCTAAATGGAAAAATTCAAAGTACTCTTAAGCACATTTTTAGAGATTTCACTGAACTGATCCTGAATCACTGAACTGAGCCTCGATCACTGAAGGCCTGCTTTAAACAGTAGACTAATTTGCTGCAGCACTGGGGTGAAAATAAATATGCGGATTTAAAAAAAATAAAGAAATAAAAAAAAAAGAACAAGAATATAAAATGCTAAAAGATGGTGGTTTTCTTTCTTTTCATTTGCAGTGTGTAATTCAAGAATAAACTTTGGAGAGCACTCATACAATCTAAGATCGTTGGTATACAAAAACATGAGGCTGCTCTTAGAATTTTAGTAGCTCTGGGGGCTAATGGGAAAAGATTTCAGAAACTTAAAACCTGACAAGGGTCCCACTACGCTGTCAGTTTTGAAACAGAACTGAAATCCCATTGATTTCAGTGGAAGTTCAGCTTGAAACCGGATGGCCTTAAAGGCCTCTACAAGTTAAGTACTGGTTGTGCTGCAAGAAAAGCATATGTAGCACTGAGTGTTGCCAGAAGTGTGGTATGAGCCATAAGATTTTACAGTATGTAGGACAGAGTCCAGCTGAGTGTTAACAGAATACGTATTTTGGATAATGTAGAACAGCTGACAGAATATAGTGAAACAAACAGTGCAATACTGAGAGCTGTTGGGGAGAAATTCTTACAGTTCAGAGGAGGCAACTTTGGCCAGCAGTCAGACCCATTACAACTGTTCGGCTTAGACTCGGGTATGGTTATCCTTCAGATACCTTGCTGCTGTTACTAACAGCTCAAGACTCATGCAGATAGTGTCTACCTCTCATCCTTTGCCTTTTTCTCAAGTTATATCCCGCGTTTGGGCAGGATTATCTCATCCAAAGAAAATACCTACATGAAGCTGAATTCAAACTTCTAAGAGTGGGTGCTGTGGAGAAGAGGGAAACATATAGAAGGTTTCATAGCCAGGATGTGGTTCCCTGGGCTACAGTCACACACTAATAGACAGTGAGTCCAGGCTGCAGTTCAGTTCAGGGATGTTCACAGGCTTCTTGCCGTTAACAAGTTTTCATACAACTTTAGCTGGATGTACTGCTGCTCACTCTCTCCAGATGGTTAGATGTTATCTTCTTGGGGCCAACCATGTAACCTTAGTAACTCATGCCCTTATTGCCTCTTCAGTGACCAAATTATCCTGCTATTCCTGTTCTAGAAGCCTTCAGGGACAAGGAAACCCCTCATTTGCACAGGCTGCTGCAGTGTGTCTCCTCCCACACATGATCTGCAGTGATAATCCTACAGTACTTGCTGTGTTCGCTGCCAATAAAGTGCCAATCACTTCACTGCTTGTGCCAAATATATTGACCAGCTAAATTGTAAGGAAACAAGTCTGGGAACTCCAGGAAGAAGTCCACCTCTGGGCCTGTATTGTGAAGATTGTCAGATAATGATTAGCATGGATAATGCCTTTCTCCAAAGGAGCAACAAAACTTATCCACAGCTGTCTCAAAACCACTCTAGAACTGCAAATCGTTTTGCAAGAAACTGAAGTCTGTCATGAGCCTCACAATCTTCCAGTCTTCATATTCACTAGTAGATCTGTACAGCCAATGCTTTATTTGTTAAAAAAAAAAAAAATCCCTTCTATGAAATTGAAATGTACACTACATATATTTTCTCTCTTCAGCTGTAAAAGAAATGATTGGTATACATCTGCAAGGTTGTTATCAGGTGCTTGGGCATGGGACCTCACTGCTTTACTTGCACTGCTGCTGTCTGTACTGCAGTTGGAATCAGATGGTTACAGACTACAGAGACTAAATGGAAATATTTCTGTATTTCGGTTTTGTTCTAAATAAAAATCCATTAGATGAATCAATCAGCCATAGAAGGAAACTTCAGCACCTAAGGTAATGGATATAATTACCTAGTGTACAAGAAATTTCAGATGCTCAAGGTGAAGTGCACAGAACTCCAAGTCATTGTCCCAGATTCTGATGAACTTAAAGAGCTCACACAGAGATTGCAGAGGGTACATAGCAGCATTACTGGTTAACTACCTGCCCGTCTTTAGTATTAGGTGCTATGCACAAGATGGACACATTGTTTGAAGGGGGATAATCCCTCTTTATTGTGTATTGAATATAAATTCCACCACACCTCCACGAAGATTCAGTAATATGATGGATGAAGACCCAAGTGGACCCAGCTTTATGAAAAGTTTATCCAGTAGTTTTACCCAACAAATACTGATGATGAAAGTGATGACATGAAACTGCCATTTATCAAGGATAGTTATGACTTTCATTGTCAGCCTCGGAGGTAGGGAGTTCAAGATGCAGTTGAAGTTTTGTGTTATACAGCACAGCTTTGTGCACAAGCAGTTCTTGTCCACTAATTCAATCAAGAGTGGAAGAGCTTGGTGGTGCCTGGGTAAGAAGAGAATGGAAAAAGAGAGGAGGTAGCACAAGTCTGGGGCACTCAACTCCAGACACCAAAAGAGTGTCTTTCTGTTGAGATTTTATACCTTCCCCTGTGACAAAATCAAAAAAGAAAAAGGTGGTAACATCATGCAGATAGATTATGTAGTGCATATTTCTATGAAAGCTATGTAAGTATCAGCAATACGATTACCTCTGCTCTTTGGTATACTGTTTAACTTGTAAATTAATTTGATTTATAGCTATAAAGTATTAAGCCAGGCAGAGTAAAATAAATGTTGCATTGAATAACACTTCAATACAGGACCTTTCTGGTTTTTCCAGGTAAATAAAATCAAGATTTTTTTCCTGTTTATTGGCAGTGAACATAGCAAGTACTGAAGGATTCTCAGTTAAGCAGTTTCACAGAATCACAGAATCAGTAAGGTTGGAAAAGACCATAGAGGTCATCAAGTCCAACCTATCACCTATTAGCCAAACCTGTTACCTAACCTGTTGCCATCTTGCTACCAACACACCATCCTACCTATAACACACTACCCTAATATCTAGGTCATGCCATCAAGAACTTCATCCAACCTTTTCTTAAACACCTCTAGGGACGGTGACTCCACCACCTCCTTGGGCAGCCCATTCCACTGAGAGATCACCCTCTCTGTGAAAAAGTTCCTTCTAATGTCCAGTCTAAATCTCCCCTGACGCAGTTTAAGACTGTGTCCTCTTGTTCTATCACTTGTAGCCAGAGAGAAGAGACCGACTCCCAGCTGGCTACACCTCCCTTTCAGGTAGTTGTAGAGAGCAATAAGGTCTCCCCTCAGCCTCCTCTTCTCCAGACTGAACAACCCCAGCTCTCTCAATCACTCCATCTATCCAGCCTGTCAAGGTCCCTCTGCAGAGCCCTCCTACCCTCCACCAGATCGACATTTATCCCCAGCTTAGTGTCATCCGCAAACTTGCTAATAGTAGACTCCATCCCTTTGTCCAGATCATCAATAAAGATATTGAACAGGACAGGTCCCAACACTGAACCCTGAGGCACCCCACTAGTGACCGGCCTCCAACCGGACACAGCACCATTAACCACCACTCTCTGAGCTCTGTTATCCAACCAACTCCTGATCCAGTCCACTGTAAACCCATTCAAGCCACAAGCCTCCACCTCCACCTGGAGTTTCCACTTTATCCTAGAACAGATAGACATGTAAAAAGAAAAAATACATTTCACTGGAACCTGATTAGTAGGAGAGCTCACAGATTTATCACAGAATATTCACAGAATATTCTGAGTTGGAAGGGATCCACAAGGATCATCGAGTCCAACTCTTAACGCTGTCTCCCTGGCGGGAGTCGAACCCGGGTCTCCCACACGCCAGGTGGGGACACTTACCACTGTACTAAAGCTGTTTCAAAGCATTATATTTCATTGTTCTTCAGATGTGTGCTGCAGTAGTGCTTGCACACTTCTGCTGAATTTCAGGGGCAATTAGGCCAAGAGCAGGCTGCTACATAGAAAGAAAGTAATGTTTGTTTCTCTAGAAATAAATGCTGCTAATAACCATGCAGATCTCTCAGCTTACCAAGACAGAAAACTCTCCACAATGTTTGTTCACAAAAATCTCCAAATTGCAAGTGTTGGCAGAAAACCAATGCTAAACCTCAGCAAATAATAAAATGACAGTTAATGTTTTGCAGGGTTCCCCTTTCTCTATGTTCATGTCGACTGCCCCTCTGTTGGGACTTTGGGACTCCTACTTTAAATGTTTAGAGACACATCAAAATATTGTTTTTTCCTTCAGTCAATTGGGTGGGAAACAGGCTGACTTAGGAGAGTTTTGTAATATGTTTATTGTCATAATTATCTATCTCCAGTTATGGGAGTTCAAGCTATGCTAATTCAGCAATGGTTCCATGTGAATGTATCATGTAGCTGGATGTTAGGCTGCAGGTTTATATGTTAATCTTAAAATATATCTCCCATGAAAAAAGGAAAAATTTTCTGTTTTATAAAAATGTTTTAAATTAGTGCTATTTATTTTCCTTCAGCTCTTACCCAATTTAAAAAAATCATCCAGTATCTGTACAACCTGAAGCAATTGAAGCCTACTGATACCATTTTAAGTCTTTCGGAATTAAAAAATGATCACCTGCTTCAGTACTCTGTAAAACGAAGAAGAACTTAATATCTCTCCTATCAACTGTTTGTCCAAAGGAGTGGAAACCCGTAAGTTTTCCATAAGGATGTCCAGTTCCTTTTTCCACTGTTCATCTGTCCAAGCAGGGCAGTATCAAACCTGTGTATGCAGATTTTCATCTATGTAAAACTAGAGCTGAAATTAGTTTTGAAATTTATTTAGGAATGTAAAACACTAAAGCATTTTCTTTTTGTCAGTGTTCATGTCAGTTTCTTTGTGCTTTATTTGATTCGGCAGTCAGTGGTTTTCTGGTTCACATGTGCGTGAATGTCAGTGACCTCGATGAAATTGTTGAGCTCATAATAGGTATAATATTGCCCTCTAGTGAGTAATTCAGAAAGGTATGTGAGTTTTATGTTAAAATCAGCTGCATTACTCCTAATACTTTTGTTGCATTTTAGCTCTTGGGACGGAAGACAGTTACAATATCACAGTAATTTTTCCCCTACTCAGTTGCTTCTGGGAAGGGAAAGTTCTTTGTAAAAAAAAAAATCTAGATTACAAATCATACTGGTTTATGTAGAAAAACAGAGTTTGCTTTTACCAGAACTGGATTATAGAAATCTTTCAATACTATGCATTTGACACATACCACAAGCTCCCCATAAGATGAAAGCAGTCCTGCCCCGTAAGCTTTGATCAATCCATTTTCCTTGCAGAGACCAAACTCCACAGTGAACCAATAAAGCTGGGAATAAGAACAGCTTATGAAAAACAGTCCAAAAAGTCACGGATTTTTAAGCTTCTTATTTTTTTTTAATTTTCTTTTATCCTTACTCTTTAATATTTTTGTATCTTCAAATTTTATAGCGGTATATTTAAATAATATTTAAAGAACATTATTTTTCTATCAAGGTATAACATACACTAAATATTACACATATTTTTTCAGAACTTTTCCCCCTTTCAAAAAAAAAAAAGAAAAAAATTTGATAATTATAATTATATGAGTAAATAAAGCTATAAGGTCAAATCCCCTTTTTTCTTTGGAAGATGTTACAAATTGTCCTGCAACCTCTTAGCCCTGAGCCTCATTACAGTCAGTGAAAGGTGACTGATTGAAACCCATAATTCTCAGAAGAGGTAGTCCCCTCAGAGGATGGTTCAAGACTCTGGGAAAGGTACTTGAAAGGACTGTTTCTTTCCTCTTTGTCTGTGTGATAGCCTTCAGTAGAATTGAAGAATGACTTATCACTTAGTGGTAATGTGTCCTTCAAGATTATGCCAATTATATATTTGTCATTCTCCATTACAAAATAGATACATTTCTCTGGACTTTTCTTTCAATAAAGTGTGCTTAGGACCATAGTTCTAAGTAGTGGGACAAAAACAACTCTTGTTTCTACCAAACTTCTAGTCACAGAATATTCTGAGTTGGAAGGGACCCACAAGGATCATCGAGTCCAGCTCTTAAATGACACCACTTCCTTTGTGGGAATTGAACCCTGATCTCCTGCATGAAAAGCAGGGACACTCACCACTGTACTAAAGTGGATTTTGTCATTCCCTTATTATAAAATCTAAGGAAATAGACAGAGGAGAACCAGTTCTGGACACAGTCTGATGCTCTGAGCAGATGAACAGGTGTTGTGCAAACATGGTAAATGAGGCAGTTCAAGAACGTTGTATCACAACTCTTCAGGCTTTAGAGAAATGTGGCGCTTTGCTGCCTCATACACAGGGATAGACTTGGCTTCAGGTTAGCCATAAGTACTGCATTTTCAGGACCCTGCTTAAAGAGCTGCAGACAATTTGTAAAGCAATGTGAAAATTTTTTATTATTCCATCTATTTTGCATCTTACGTACCTTTTCTTTCTTCCATTTGTTTTTAATTTTGATGACTTCCTTTTACCCTGAAAGTTTATCATGAAAGAAACAGCATGCCATCCTTTTTTGCAGGATCCCGAGATGCTTTCTTTCCNGCCACTGCTCACACCACCGCTTGCACCGCCGCTGACCCCCCCGCCCTGTGCTGGTCCCATCCTCGGCGATTGTCCCCTCGGCCCTGACACTCGCCCACCTCGGCGGAGGACAGTCAGATATCTGAAACAAGCCCCGCTCTCAGGACCCACCCTCCTTCAGACCTTATTAGAGGAGGGGGTGTGGCTATGGGCATGGCATACTTGATTATGTAGTGGCTTCGCTATCTTTGGGGATTTCAGGACTCGCATGAGGTGGACCAGACCCAACAGCCCGTGAGTAACAGGGGATCACTGTAATAGCATTTCAAAGTTTGTGTCACAAATGTTGTAGACCATAGCACCAAGCGGTTGAGACTATTTAAAGAAACTTGGTTAGTTTAAATATTGTCATAGCATCTAAGCTAGTTACATTCTCTTTGTAATGAACAGAGAATGACAGGGACTTCCAGTGATAATCACAGAATTCACATTAGACTTTTATGTCAGGGTAATGAACACACTACAAGTTCTTTGCTATCTCCACTTTCTGGAAAAGGACACTCAAAAAACAAGGCTAGATCAGATGTTTAAATTCTAAGCATTTGAAGATTGAGATGTTAATTCAGAATATGTTTACTATTCAGGATACTTGAATGACATTTACAAAATTGTATTCTCACAGATCCTGAACTGCAGCTAGCCTTTTCAAAAAGATGCCCTTATTCTACCTCCCCAAACCCTAGATGATACTATGACAATTTCAGATGTAAGACCCACTTATATTCTAATCTTAACCTTATCTCTAATCTAGTCCTGTTCAGTTCAGGATCAGGGAGGGATGCCTGCAGGGGAATTCTTTATAAAGTACTGACCTTGACCCAATCCCACGGAGACCTAGGTAATGATGCCAAATGTCTCTCTGAGACTCACAATTTTTTCACACTAGCAAAGCTATGGATTTTAATCTCATTGTAGCATCTCTAGATCCAGTGGAAATTGCACTGGAAATGTGGACTGTCACTGTCATAGTCTCCTCACATGACCAGCATTTTTATGAAAAATTCAGCATTAGTACCTTTTGCTCTCTAAATTCTAAAAATAGTGCTAGTCTTTCCTAGCCCTGACCCAAGGATGGATATGTGCAGATGGGCTTTAGGTGAGCCACAATCTCACTCCTGAGTGAGGCTGTGGGCCAGGCAAGGAATTTCAGGAGTGACGTTCTCTCCCATTATCTTTTCTAAATGAGCCTCATCCTGCTCAGTGACAGTAAGGCTTCTTCCCTCCCCTGAAAAAAATCATCACGACTGGTAAATGGCTGTCAGAAGAAAATCACCTGGCCTCCAGGCAACTTTTGGAACAAGTTAAGATTGCAGTAAGGGGCTGCACGAGTTATTTTAGCAGATGTATACAACATAGTGACTCAGAACTGGATGACAATACTTGCTCTCAAATTGCTATTAAGTGCTCCCCTATTTTTTGAGGTTCAAGAATATGGGGTGAATCAAATTTTGACCGTTTTCTGCAACTTGTGTAGCAGAAAATTCAAGAATCATATTTTGCATCTAGTCTACCAGATGAATCTGGGAAGTGAGTTGGGACCATCCTGTGGCTAAAATTTTAAGAACTCATCTTAAGAAGTATATTCTTATAAAAAAATCAAGAAGTGTAAGCATTTCCTCAGGTGGAACCACATACTTCTGGGCTCCCTTAGAAGAACTCCAGTCCTTGATCCAGAACTTCCCTAACCTGTGGAAGAAGAGGAGACAATCCTACTGATGCTCCCACTTTTGTCGTTAATCTGAGACACAAGAAGAGCTGTCTCTACACAGTAAGGGATATACAGTGAAGTGTTTGGGGTTTGACTCCAATATTAAACTGCCGTCTGTACTTACTGTGGCCAGTTTCTCAATCTCCACTTCAGATGATCCAAGAGAAGCCAGTCCAATATCCTAAAGCAAGTAAGCAAGCAGGCAGTGTTACGCTAGTGAGATTATTCACCCCAAGGGAGAGAAAGAGGGGAAGGGGGAGGGCCACATCATTTCTAGCATGAATAGCATGAACTATTCATTGTTTTTGTCACCCCAAACGACCTTCCATGGCTTCCAGGATGCCTACCTCTCCCTGGCCCCCAGCTACATACCACTGGGAGCCACATTAGATGAGTGTTTAATCCTCAGTGTTCTCTGTGTAAAATTAACCATCTCTTAGCTTAATGTTGGACTATCTATTCTATGCAGAGATTTATAGGGAAACACAGAAAGAAGGACAACAAGGTGGATTTTATCTCTGCCATTACCTTTCTGTCTCTCTCACTCTTTGATAGCCCTTATGTGTGGGTCGGATCTGTGCAGTGAGGATTTAATTTACTTTCATTTTTGTTCCCTGTAAAATGTTATTCTCTCAATAGGAGTCTGTAGATGTTTCTTCTTTGTTATCCCAGAAGCCATATCAAGCAGCAAACAAACAAAATTAAGGCATTGTCATTCATCGTCTCATGTTGAATGGAACAAAAAAGAATTTTCATGGGGTGAATTTCCACTGTGAAAACATTTTTTGGGAAAAATAAAGTGAAATGTGAGAATTCCTTTAATGTGATCCCATGTTGTATAGTCTGTGTTTTGGTGAGAAAAGAAGAGAATTGAAAGCTGTGAAATTGTTATAATCTTTTCTTTCTAATGTGTCTTATGTTCTGGTATTGAACTGAACTGAGGAGGTTTCTTCCAGAATAAATTATAGAGGACTAGGATACTTAACGTATGACTCTTCTGATTCTGATAATAACCAATATTTGTAACCAAAATGGTAACTGGCATGTATTCAAGTTGATACAACTGGGAAGCACATTATTTGAGGTGAATTGATTTTCTTTTCAAAATATTCTAACCGGGACCTATATTATGTTACACTTATGATCTTATTGTCAGTTTCCACACTGGCCACTGATTGATAAACCTGAACAATGAGTTATCTTCTTCCCTCTGCTATGGTTTTAAGGAACATTCATAGTTCTAAAGTCTTTCATTAAGCGAAGTCATTGAATTCACTTGGGTCTGACACTGCTTATCCTAAATAGCCCCTTACGGTACAAAGAAGCTTTGTTTGCTTTTTGAGCCTCCTCAACAGAGTGAGCAATGCTGTGAGAATCTGGTGAGCTGTAAAAGGAAAAACAACTCTGATGAATGACATGGTGATGGACACAATTAAAGCCTCATGTGAGATAAAAATGTATATCCAAGGACAGAATCAGCTTGGAGGCTTGGCGGCTGTTCCTGTTTAAGTTCATGTGGTGTAGGACAGGAAGCCAGGAGAGCAGCACAGTCAGTAGAGCTCAAACACCAGCATCACAGAGACATCCTTCTCCAGACTGACACAGCTCTCCCACAGAGAAATCCTGCAAGCACTGTCTGTCCTTTGGAGCAGTGCTACCACTCCTTGGAGTAAATATCTCCCTGGGTGCTGCTACCTCCCCTAGAGGTCGTGACTCAGGCTCAATTCAGTCTTAAAATCACATTTCATGGTGAGCTGCATGTGTTTAAGGCACATCTGGACATCCAGAGCAGTTGCTTAAACAGACAGCAGAACAAGTCTCTTACCTGTGAGAACTGGGCAAAGTCCTTGTCAGCTAGCATGGGAACATGACCCAGCAACTCATGGCAGCAGTCTCTGAAAAATAGATGACCTTCATGTTTATTAAATGCTTCCTTTCCTGCCTTTCATGAACTTCCCACAAAGGACTTTAGCGCATAAGCCTCAAAGGGATATAGTGTGAGGGCTGCCCTCCATCCTCCATACCTGTCCTGGTGACATTATCATTCCCTTCTGCTATGGGGAGTGAGCTGTCTCCTGCTCCCTTGTCTATTGTCTTGCTTGGGATGGCATAGGCACTAGCCTTCTATGTCACAACATTTTTGAAAGGTCCCTGTGTTGTCCCAGCACACAACAAAAGTGTCTCTGTGGAGTTGTAGTTTCTCATGGAATGTAATTGCTGTTGTCTGGCCAGGACTTACTGGGAGACTTTCACAGCAGGAAGTCAAACCTCAGCAGATGGTAACTGAAGGCAAGATGAAAAGATTAAGCCAGATACTCTCCAGTCTTTTCCTTCCCCAGACAACTTTGCAAGAGAGACAGAGAACCACACCCTCTCATGCATGACTTCCCCTTCTAGCTCTGCAGCTACTAGTTTCTCAAATTGTTTCATTCTGTGGACTACTGGGTAGAGCTCCAGAGCCATTACCAAGGGAATGATCCCCAACATATTCAGAAGGATGGGATTATCCCAGGGCATTAGACTTACGGTTCAGGGGAATGCATAGGAGAAGAAAAATGCCTTATGTACTGTGTGCTCTGGAAGACACGAAATGCCAGGCTGGCAAGGAAGCCACGAGCAGACAGCAGTCCTGCAGCTGGTCTCAGCTGGAAACCTGTTTTTTCTGCAAAGGGAAGGGAGTCACATTTAGCATTTCTAGGGTTAACTACACGGCACCCTTACTTTAGGTAAGTAGTTTCAGAACCTTCATGCTCTGTTGCAATAGGTCATTCCACCAAGCATAGTAGGTACAGCCTGGCATATCATTATTAATCTATCTCTCTACTGCAACAGCAAATCAGTTAGCCATTCATCCTGCACGTATTCACACAGCCACGATATGAGGTATGGGAGCACTGCCTACCCCAGTTCGCATTTTTAGCATATTTACACAAATTTATCTTCTATGTCCCACACAACATTGATGTGTCTGGGGTCGCACATAATTCTTATAATCAAGCAGGGAACAGAACCTGCATTTTCAGTCCTGGCTTGTCTAGTAATTCTTGAATTATCTCTCTCATTTCCCATATAGCATATGTAAAAGAAAAACAGGAGTCAGGTAAGTGACAGACTCCATCCCTACCCTTGTCTGAGAGAACCTGCCTCTTCCCTGAATCTAGGTTATTGTTTAACACTGTCCTGCAAACTTCCTTATTCCCTGCACTGAAACCCCTGCTACCCTGCACTGTTGAAGACAGCAGTAGGTGGACCATGGGTCTGCTCTAGTAAGGGTAATTCTTCTCTTCGTCAGTTGGCTTAGTCCAATGTATCCCAGAGATAGAATTGGAGCATACCATTCAACATCATTTCCCCTTGTCAATGCATGCTCCATTTAACTGGCTGGGCACTGGAAAAACTTGTTATCAATTCTGATTTTACACCTGAACTTTGTTAGAATGGGAACATGATGGGAAAAGAGCACATGGGTCATCATCAGAGATATGGGTGCTGGAATTTGGACCTTAACAATTTAACATTAGAGTTTCCATCTGTGCTTTCACCTATTTTTCTCCTCTGTTTTTTGTTTTGTTTTCCAAAATTATGTTTATCTATAATTAACTACACAAGATGATCCTGTGAGTCCCTTCCAACTCAGAATAACCTGTGAACCTGTGAGCCTCCTACTGATGTGATCATATATATTGTGCTTTGCATGTGTTCATAGAACAGGACAGAAGAATGCAATACTTTTGCACTCTCGGTTCAACATGTGCTTCCAGTGTAAACCCAGGACACTCTGCATAGTTGTAAAAGGTTTGTGAGAGACAACTAGCAAAATAACCAGTCTTATGGTCAACAGAACACACAATCTACATTTCCATGGGAAACATGTTGGTGGTCTGCAAAGCTAAGAAAATTGAAAATCACTGCTTTCAAAGTGAGCCAATGATAATCTTTTTGAAGTCCTATATTCAAAATCTGTGTTACATTCTCAGCTCCCATAAATGACATTTCGTTTTCTTTAAAGCATAAAATTAAATTTTAAAAAAAATCACAAATGGTTTTATTCTCTCTTCTCTACCCGTATTCTATTGTGTCATGAAGCCTGAAACCTAATTTTTTTATGTAAACAAACAAAAAAATCCCACCCAGAAACCAAGCCATTAACAAGATTTGTTTTTGTTTGGTTTTTAATGTTTCTTCCAGAATTTCTTGTCTTACTCTATCAGGCTATTAGCACTTTTCTTATTAAAAAAAACCCCAAAAAAACAGAGGGAGAGAGATTGAAAAAAGGAAAAAGAATGCTTCAAAGAATTAAAAGTGACATAACATATGCAGTAATACACAAATGAGAGGTCAGAAAGGAGTGCTTCTACCTAATATTGTGCTGAACTAGGTGGTGGGCATTTACCACAGTTATCTTCTATTGTTCCTCTGAATTCAACAGTAGTGGATGCAGAACTGCCTCAAAGCTGAACAACAGAAAAAAAACCTCACAACCCTATGGAGGTTATCTTTGTCCATATACTGAATTAACCAAAGAATCGGAAGTGATTATATTCCCCCCACCCCTCCCTAGGTAAGAAAGTAGGGAGGTTAGTGAAGTAGACTAGCAGCTATGTCTCCTTAAGTGCTGGCCAGGAACTGGCACAAGAAGGGTAGGTAACTCCTTGCTGCTGCTGCCATAGTAGGACAATTCAGAGGAATGTGAAAAATCTCAGAATCTGGTAATCTGCGGGCTGAATTCCGAGTCTGTGTGAAGTGAAAACTGCATTAGCTGAAAAGTATGTTGAACAAAAACCTAGACCTAAGTAAATCAGTTTTGAGAGGAATATGAAAGACTCTAGGGAAATTTATGCTGCTTTAGCATCCATGTTGGAGAGGCAGGAGGAAAATGAAAATTACAGTTTACATTCCCTGAGATGCCCTCTTAAATATAGGTCAGTGAATCAGACAGTCTGCAAATGGAACAAACTCAGCCAGATGCCTTGAAAAGCCATAGGAAAAAGTTATCTGCTGAAGGTAGTATATATCTGCAAAATAAAACTAGCAATCAGTAGAGAATTGGGGGTGTGGCTGGTTGGACCTGCTGCCCAAAGATCTGTGAAATCAAAATGAGTTGAAAAGGTCTTGAGCAGTAGACCTAAAGCAATCTTCAAGACATAATTCTTGGCCTAAAAACTGATCTATACACAGGGTCTGTGCATTGTAGTGTGAGCTTGCTTGAGTTCACTGACTGTAATTTCTTCCAGCTGTAGAGGACAATAGCTGCCTAAATCCAAATATTTTCCTAGAAAGATGTGCCTAGGTTCATCTAGTTAACCCTTAGAAAAACATTTGCCATGTTAATCAGTTACACGGCTAACCATTTAAATCTCCTTTATGTAATTAAGAAATATTTATGATGTATAGTTCATTTTTGTTCAAACCCGTGCCACTAAAAGCCAAATAACACTAGACAGATCTTGCATTGAAGTCAAAAGTATTTGCTTTCTTAAGTTCACAAATACTGCTAAGTGAAAAAGAAGATGAAAGTCTATCTGGCTGTGTGGGCTGGTTGTAGCATGATCGCCTTCTCTCCAGTGTATCCATCTCTCTTTCTTTCTCCATCTCCACAGTTTATTATTTTCAAAGCTGTTCCAGAGGACATCCAGAGTGGACATTTGGAAAGATTTCTTTACTGAAATGAGGGTCAAACACTGGAATAAGCTTCCTAGACAAATGGTCAGTGCTCCAACCCTGTCAGTGTTTAAAAGGCATTTAGTCAATGCTCTTAAGAACATGCTTTAACTTTTGGTCAGCCTTGAATTTGTCAGGCAGTTGGACCAGATAATCACTGTAAACCACTTCCCACTGAAATATTTCTATTCTATTCTATTCTATTCTATTCTATTCTATTCTATTCTATTCTATTCAAATCTTACAATCACATATGTTAAAGAACAATCCAGTACTTAGAGGCACTATTCGGCAAAGATACATGCTGGGATTTATGTCCTAAATGGGGTAGTGGGACAATTCGAAGCTCACACAGAGCTCACCAGTGACAGGAGGAGCTGCACTGTCCATCTCCACATAGATTGTACTTGAAATTCATCTTCTGCATGTCAAGGACTTTTGGGAGACACATCACAGCCTATAGTTTGGTTAAAGTTTTGGTTGACAGAGCACTGCATAGCTGTAACACAGGAAAGAGCCTAAGCACACAATTCATTGATGACTTGTAAACAACCAAAAATTCTGGTTTGGTTGACACAGATGGTAAAAGCCAACCAAATTAGCAATAAATCACTATTTATAACTCCTTATAAATCACACACCTCATCCAGTGGCTCCTTGGCATAAGGTTATTTTTTATACAGATTTTTAGACCTTGCAGTTGCCTCTTTTTCAAACTGAGTTTTCAACAAAGGTACCTTGCAATAATCAAACAATTTTGCATAGTGAAATAACCTTATTAGAGAAAAGTTAAGTAATACATCCATTCAATGCCCCATATAATCGCAAAATCACAGAATCAGTAAGATTGGAAAAGACCATAGAGGTCATCATGTCCAACCTATCACCTATTACCTAACCTAGCCAAAACTGTTACCTAACCTGTTGCCATCCTGCTACCAACACNCTGTAGGCTAAACTAATCCAGGTTTTATCTACAGTTTGAGGAGAGTAGGACCAGTGTTCCCAAGAGCCATTCTTTCCATCTTCCTTAGGCATCCATTCCAGAACAGAATTCCTCCGAAATGCCTAATTCTCATTCCCAGTCAGAATAGTTCAGACAATTAGTTTGCACTAGACACCTGTGAATATCTTCACAATCATTACTGACAGATTTTTTTCAGAATTGCTGGGGTTTTTTTGTTTGGGTTGTTGGGGTTTTTTTTGCAGATGACAATTTTATATAACATGGAGAAAATTTAGAACCAGAGCCTACAAAAGGGCATAGTCCAGGCAATCAAATCCTATCAACCAACATGAAAAAATACAAATAGCATTATGACAGGATAGTGTTACTTTATCCTAAATACCCCCACTTCAAAATCAGCTGATTCACTTAAAGACGGTGAATATCTGCAGTAATCAAGTCAAGATCACATGTTTTCTGGAGCTTCCTGCTATCAGCTGCTATGTAAATGAAATGAGATCAACTACTTCATAAGAAACAAATACTTATCAGCCCAGTTTCTATGGGAGGGAAGTAAGATGAATAGTTGAATAGAAGGGTAAAGACATGAGAAAATACATGATGCATACACAGAAGAATTCCTACATTTGGATGTAATGTTGCTTATGGGAGATGTTTTGCATATGGGAACCCTCCCTTCCCTTACACTAGAGGTACAATAAAAACCTTGTCATTTAACAGCATAATCTTCCAAAAAAATACAATGTCTTAGAAAATTCTTCAGCAACAGAAAGTTTATTCAAACTTACTCCTATATGGAGCATAACACTTGATTTCCTGAGTATTGTATTTAAATAAAATCTATTAGAATTTAAATAACTTTTAAATTATTTATTTCATCACAGCGATCAGGTGTCTTCTCTCTAGCACATCTTCTTCTCACTGAGAAGAAGCAAGGAAGTTTTAAACATCGCCTTTCTTTTGTATTTCTTGACACAGTTATACCCCGTCCTTCGTAAAGAACGGGACAGGCGACGCCCCTCGCAAAACCCTAACCTCCCAAAGAAGTGCAGGTCATTAATATGCATGCAGGCCACGCCCATTGCCCCACTCCCCGGAACTCCAGAAGGCTCCGGGCATTTTTTGCTTCTCCCCTTGGGCTCTCTGAGCACAGGGAAGTAAAGGGAACCGTTTCTGAGCCCCCTCTGACTCGGGAGACCCCTGCCACCCCGAGAATCTGTGGGCCTCTCCGGGCCGCCGTGACTGTGTGCTCACAGCGCAAACCCCCACGCCGCTTCCCCCTCCCCCAGCGTTTGCACGCGGGCACCCCAGCCCCGCAGCGCGGCCCTGCCCTGGCAGCCCGCGCCGGGATGACCACGCACGGGGAGGGGCAAGGGAGCAGCGGTGAGGCCGCGGGGCCAGTACAGGCGCCCCGTGGGGCCAATATGGGCACCCTGTGGCTGCACCGCTGCTCCCACGCCCCGGCCCATGCCTGGCCATCCCAGCGTGGGCTGCCAGCGCAGGGCCGTGCCAAACAGTTCAGCTGTGGTCCCGCGCCCCTCTGGTCCCACGCTCCACCGGCAGCGCGGGGTTCAGCTGTGGTCCCACACACTGCCGACAGTGCCACGCGGGGTGGGGGGGTTCAGCTGCGGCAGCAGAGTGAGCATGTCCCACTGGCCGCTGCGGCCAACCCAACCCCACTTTCCTGGGGCACTTCCCTTCCCTGCCTGTAGCCATGGAAACAGTAACACGCATCCTGGGGGGGTCAGTTCCCCAGCTGCACTTAGAGTAACAGGGGACAGCATGACTCATGGCCCCCCCCCGTGGCACCGGGCCAGTGCCGACCCACGGGGAGCTCCGGCACCGCCCCTCGGTGGAGCAGAGGCACTGAGCATGCCTGAGCCGCAAAAATTCGCAAATGGTGGAATCAAAACTGCGATAAATTCACATCGCAAATGCATGGGGTCGTAATGCAGAGGTCGCAATAGAGAGGGGATCCACTGTAATCAGGTGGTTTACACAAAGCAACCTGGCCCTGGGAATCCATGCAACCTGTGGTCTCATAGAAATAATGCAGACTCCCGTCCTATCTTGCCTGTTGCTAGTCAGCTTCCAGCTATCAGCAGGCGGGTCAGCCTAGCAATCTTGTGTGTTGTTTGGTCTAAGATCATATCCTCATGCCTTTATGGACTAGCACTACAGCCTTTGTGCTCTCCTGTCAGCCACACGGAAAGTACCATAGAGCTTAGTGTGGTATGTGGTGCTACAGACACATAAAGAAGGAGAGCTGTTTCAAGGCAGCTGCAGATTGACTAGCAGGACCTCCTGAAAATAATTTTCTCTAGCACACGCTGGCATCCTGTCTCATGCATCAGAAAAAATTCTACTTGAGAGACATGTACCTGTACTTGAGTTTGGGTCTTACTAGCAGCATGGCCTACAGAAGCATAAAACACAGCCAAACCTATAAAAAACCTCCAGGTGTAAGTAATGGTGAGCTGTGTGCTGCTGTGACTACTGCTGCTAGTACTGTGGTTGACTAGTTAGTGCCACACCAGCTGCAGCTGCTCACAGAACAACAAATTACTTACTGTTTGGTCCCTATATATACCTGGTATGAAAGTCCTGTGCTGTGGCTCATCTTGTGTGAGGAAATTTTATAGTGAATTGTCTCTGCACACAAGCCTGTGTCCTAGGGGATGGTTTTTGCATGTATGTGGTGCACAAATACATGCAGGAAACCCTAGAATAAACCACAGTTTATAATGGCTGACCTTTTAAAAATCTGGAGACATCCTGAAGCTGAGGTATGTTGTTCTCTTGATAGCCACAGTACTTCTCCAGCTGCTGGAAAGCATCCAGGTACTGTGTACAGGCATGAGTAGGGTAAAGGCTTCTCAGTTTACTGTAGACTTCTCTCCTGAAAAGCAGAAGTTGCATAGCATGACCCACTTTAATAAAGCAGTTCTTATCTGTCCTATCTACGTACCCATAGAGGTGCAAATCCCTAACATACCTCATGGTCTAAAAATCTGCAGTCAGACCATCTGGTGCTTGGAAGTTTATGTGTAGGTGGATGTAGCAAACTGTAAGGGGGTTTTGTTTCACTCTTCCTTCAGAAGGTGGGTTCTCTTCAGAAAATTCTTCCCTCTTCCTACACCCTCTTTTAATGTAGCAGGACTCTAATTCTGAGGCAGAACTGTTTTTTGCTTAGGTACCCTCTTGCTTACCATGTTACAGGTACTGGGGAAATCACAGGGAGAGAGCTGAGCCTGTGATATACATGTCCTTTTTCAGTTCAGGAACAGAATGAACCAAGTATTCCTTCCCTCCCTGCCTTGGGGCACAACTTGAAATGGTGGTCCCTTCCTTCTCCATGTTGAAGCCTAGCCTCTCTTTGTCTCTTGCAAACTTCCTCCTGAAAAAGCACATCTTGTAATACCGAAGAATAATATCTGGACAAGCAAAGAGATTCATACTTTTGCAGTGCAAAATGTCTGGCATGGTCTATGTGTTTGAAAGATATGCCAGTTTCTTGAAGCATTTACCCAATTACAAAAAGAGACCAGCTGAAGAAAAATGTATTTAACTGGATTTGGGCACAGGCTTTAGGCTTCTCCCAAACATGATGGTGCTTGGACTTAGAGCTGTGGTTTGGAATATATTTAGCTATTGCAAAATAAACAAGTAGTAATAGGATAGCAAAGAACCTTATAGAAATGGTTATTTTTGTTCGGACATAGCCCTAGGGTGTTAACAACTTTATAAACATTGTTTTATGAAAATTGAGATCATTCTTGGAAATGCTGGCTACAGGAAATGACCTTTTGTTGTGTTTGTATTGTTGAGGGTTTTTGTGATGCTATTGTTGCTATGGATGTGATAGCCAGTCCCTGGTAATGGTTCTATTAATCTGTACGAATGTCTTACGCATTGTGGGAGTAATGAACCAGAAGAAAGGGGGGAAGGAAAACCTTAGGGGGAAAAAAATAATCAAAAACCCCCAAGGGGAAATAGTGGATGCTGTCACTATTGCAAAAGCCACAGGAGACTGGGTCATTTCCATGGAATAATTAGGAAAAAATGAGGAGGACTAGAGTTCAAGTGTTGCCCTGACCTATTTCCTCATAGAATACTACCAACTTCACTAGGATTGCAAGGGATTTGAACCAGTACACAGCTCTGGAATATGAACAGAGAGAGGCGCTTGTTTTGTTTACACTTCTGCGCATAAAGTCTTCTTTATCAAAGTGTCATTCTGCTGTATGTCCAAAAATAGACTACCACAGAAATGTAGGCAGTCTCAGACACTAGTGATGGATTGTGTGAAGCTAAGTGTTCCTCTTCTTTAAGCACCTCTGTCCTGGTTAGGGCAGATTTTTTTCCTCTGGCAGCGAGGGGGGCTGACAGCTCCTGCCTGGACCTCCGTCGCTGCCATGGAGACCAAGGTCATGGAGCAGATAAAGGCACCTCTGTGAATAACATATTTAAGAAAGGAAAAAAAAAAGTAGTAACAGCAAGAAGATGGCCAGAGAGGAGTCTGTAAGAAGCATGAAGGCACTACGGCCAGGCCAGCCGGAGGAGGGGTAGGAAGGGTTCTAGGCATCCAGCTGCTGCTTGTAAAATGGACCATGGTGAAGTAGACTGTCTGCCTGCACACCTATGGAATAGAGAGAGAGAAACCAGAGGTGCAGAATCCACCTGAGGCCATGCTGAAGATGGAGGATCATGCTGGGAAGCTGCAGACGTCTTAGAGTCCAGAAACATGGAACCGGAGATCAGCAGAGATCCTTTGGACAGATGCTTTGTGACAGAATTGCATTATGGTAGGATCTGATCTATGTACTTTGGGATGGACTCATATACGAAGCAGCGAAGCCAGTGCTTAAAAAAATTCATCCTGTGCTGTGACTCTCGGAAAACAGAGAATGGAAGAGCTGTCATCCCTGGGTCGAGATCTCACTTGGAAAAGGGTCATGAAAGACTTTTCTTCTCATGAGAGAGAGAGAGAGGACTTTATGAAAAGGCAGAGAGATGGTTTCCTACCCTAAAACTGGTCAGAAATACCAACTTCCCTGGTTTCCCCTACCCCTGTTCCCCCTTTGTCTCCTGGAGGAAAAAAGGGAATATGAGATCTGTTGTAAGAAGAAGGAGGAGTGGCCGGGAAAAGGTTGGCTTTAAAATGATGCTTCTCACATTAAGCTCTGATCTTGTTAGTTAATAAATAAATCCTTTATGTTCCTTACTTGTAGCTTGCCTTGTTTTGCCTTTGATAAACTTTTTTTTTCCAGGTTTTTTTCTCTGGGAGAGGTTGTGGGTGAATCTCTGGCATCCAGCCAGGGTCAACCATGACAACCTCTAAGGCAATCATCTAAGTACACTCCGAAGTCAAGAGTGTAGCAACTATTTCCAGACAGTTATTTAGCTTGTCCCAAAGTAGTGTTTCAAATACATAGTTATAATGCTTCACTGTAAGGAGGTGTTATCAAAGAGCCAAAAAACCTGCTGAAAGCACAGTTTGAAGTATTCTAGAAAAGAGTCTCTTAACAAAGGATGGAGTAAGCCACGTGAAAGACTTTCAAGGGAATAACCTTACTTTACATAAATTTCATTATTATTTTAGAAAAAAACTTGGCACTATTCAGCTTTATTACAAAGATATGACAGGTGCACCTCCATAGTTTTGTCCTGAATCCTCCATTTTTCTTACACAGCTTTTACCCAGAAGATGTATTCTATGATTGCTTAGTTCAGGGCCTTCCAAGAAGCCGGTTTGGAAACAAAAATCATTTGTACCCTCTGTTTTCTGTAAGACATATTTCTTCACTAGCTTAGTTTTCATTTTTATAACCATGTTGCTACAAACTGAATGCATCCAACAACTTTTCAGAGAGACACCAAGGGAATTTAGTCAGTGGTACAAATTTCCCATTCAGTTGCACAGTGCTCAATTAAATTGTGCTGTAATCCAGCTGAACTCAGGGCACTACCTCGGGGGGCTGTGATAACAATTGGAAACTCTAATTTTGGAAACAGCTTTACATAACAAGACAACCTGGTTTGCTGGGACCAGCTGCTTGGGGAGATGGACAGATACTCCTTTAAAGGTCTATTTAGTTACCACAATGGGTCTAATTCCGTGTGGAGAAGAGTTGGAATGACGAAGGTTGGCAAAAAAAGACAAAAACAGGAAAGAACACAAAATTTAATTTTCTTTAAAATGACATTCCCACACACGATTCCATGCCAAAGTTGTTGGCTGGTGGTAGCAATCATGAGCATGACACCGGCCATCAATCTCTGACTATTGAAAGATGCTATAAAAATGAATTTGAGCTTAGTAAAAATGTGACCTCCTGGATAAGTGGGACACAAGGTTTATATGTGGTTGTGGATTTCAATGGAGCAGTAGATTTAAATAAAATAAAGTAATAATTGAAAAAGATGGGATGGAAATGTGGTTGAGGCTCTGGCAAGAGACATCTGGTCTATGGATTATTTAATTCCTGGCATTGAAATAAATTTTGTGTATAATTTGTGGCAAATCACTTAAGCTCCAGTGTTTTTAGTTGCACTGCTATAAAATGTGGTCCTTATTCTTCCTTTCTCCCACCTCTAGGCTGTCTTTCCTTTTAAATCATAAAGTTTTCTGAACAAAGACTTTCCCTTATGTGCACATGTGGCACCTTGCACAATTCCAGGACTCTGTTCTCTGTTAAGAATTTTGGATTTATTTATGTAAATTATTGCTGCACACCGAGCTTTGTTAGTTAGTGGGAGAAAATGGAAACAGGGGGATGTGAAATAAAAATTCTGCTCTTTCAAATTTCCTACATACTTCACATATCATTTACAAATATCCTTTGAATTGACTTAATTTTGCATATTTCATTGGCATGATTTCGTGGGCTTTTTTTATTTTTTTGGTTGGCTTTTTTTGAGTGGCAAATCTTCAGGAGAAAGAATATCCCAGTGAAGAGGTGCTACACCCTTGTAAAAAACTTGCCATATCAAAGGCCCTTTTACAGCATAAAAAAATGTATCTTAAAAGGGTACTTCAAAATTTACCTTCAGTTCAAGAGAATCATATATATTCATTTTATACAGCAAGGAATACTTGAAGAACAAGCAAGTATCCACTATCCTGTGAATACTGAATTAGCCACATCCTGTGAATGAACTTCTCTCCTGCAAGTGGGCATTTTCTCCTGGTAACAGGCTTGGAAAAGTGAAATGTATTTCTGCCAGCATTATAAATATGGTAGATTGGAGGTCAGTTAGAAGAAGTCATACTATAGGCTCTGGATGTTTCCTGGCTGATGATATCTTCATGGGATCAGCAGGCAGGGAGACAGTCAGGAAAATGTATTTTGTTCTAGAAAGTCAATAGCTAAGGTCAGCTCTGAGAAGGGCTTTCTGCAAAAATGACCAGGGGATAACATTTAACTGATGATTAAAATCCAAGATGGATAAATACAGATTTAAAAACTATAACCATCTCACATTGTCAGTTTTTCCTGGGACTGTGGTGGAATGCCCCAGGAGCTGGAACATAAGTATCAAACTCACCAAGTTGCCGTCTCCTGCGCTGTGTACTCAATACGAGGCAAAGGGTCTTTTCTGTAATGAAGAAGAAATAAAACCTGTCTAAAGAAAGTTTCAAGTTCAGTTTTCAGTATTATTTTATTTGCCTGCACCACGAATTTATTTTTCGTAGTAGGCTCTAATGTGGGCATTCTGTCCTCTGTTACAGTGTGAAAAAAAAAATACAGGGATATGGTAAGAAAGGGAGACTTGGAAAATTTGGGAGTTCTTGGACACCATGAAGCTGATAATCCACAGCCATTTCTACTTACACATTTGATTGACTCTGTCAGACAGCGGTGTAATTCTGGTGGAGGTCTACAGAAACATTTTCAATCACCTAAATGGCAACTAAGAAGTTTTTAGGATTTTGGGTAGCAAGTGAGCATAGACAGAGGCATTTAGTAAAGCAAATAACAAAAATATTAAAATATAAAATGTATGTCAAAAATATATTCCTAAATATTGTTCCTAAATATTGTTCTTCTAAGACAAAAGCCAGTGCTGAAGAAGATATGAATGCAATCTTAAGATTTTTATCTTAAGATATGTTTGCTGTGTTGTGAAAAGAGTTTATTTCATACAGAGTGAAAGCTTTTCTGACCGAAATTTGTTCTCTAAAAAGTGGCCCCACTGGTACACTGACAGATTGTCTGAGATTTCTTGTGCATGAAGTGGGAAAGTACATGTGAGCCACTGAACTCACTCTTCAGCAGCCTTGTACTTACACTTTGTAATTAAAGGCAAGATCAGCAAAGAATGCCCTCCGTTTCTTGTACTCCAGGTCAGCATATCCCTGAGTTAGAAAATAATTTGAGAAAAAGTTTTACATGGAGAGATTTTTGGACATAAATAAATGTGCTAACAGAAGCACTCAATAAAACTAGGCCTCATCTGGGTTGTTTCTCAGAAACAATGAATCTGCCAAATGAAGCCAAAGTCTGCAATCAGTTATATCTGTGACATTTTGATGAAAATTTGCGGGTTGTGACTAGAAAGGATAGTAACATGAGTGGGTGGGAAGATCTTGAACTTCAGAAACACTTCACTGCAGACCATTACACTTACAGTCAAATTTATATGCAAATCACACTAAAATTGGTATAGGGATATTGGTTACTCTAGGGAAGAGCTGAATCGGAATCAATTCTTTCCTGTGCTAAGCACAAATGTTGCAATATAGGACTGTGACAAACGCCATGGTGCACCCAGTCTAGTACCACATTGCCAGAAAAGGTACTCTGTACCTGCACAATGTCCTGTGCTCACTGGCTAGAAGTCATTAGAACCACCACTGGATCTGTAGGAACTACAATCTGACCACTCAATCACCCTTCGCCTCTTTATTATTGTGTTATGATACAGATTCAGTGGTATTTGTTTAAAGGGGAATTTACTTATTAAATACTAGAGTTTGCTCTCTGTCCCCTTAGTATTTACTAGAAGTTAAACTTCAAGCAGGTTTTGCCAGCTATTTAATACAAATAGAGATCTGGAATCAAATTCCTTTTAATTTTACATCATTCATAACAGGAATTGCATCTGAAATCTGGAACTGTGTACTAATATAACTCATAAAACAGCGTTGATCAGCATCACTGTACAAATATTTATTATTTTAAAATATTCAGAGTTTACTGGAACAACTTTTCATATTTCAAGCCAAATATGTCCCTTAGGTTTATTCACATAAATTTCAGTGTGGCAATAATACCAGTAATACTGCAGTTAATGAGTTTTGTGCGCGTGAATCTGAGGAAAGAGCTGGATCCTGAGAACATGTTTATTTTGTCGTGTGTTATGGATAATACGTTCATTCAGATGGTGCTGTAACAAGTCCATGCAAAACAGAAGAAAAGCCATTGGGGCCAGACTCACATAGATACTGTGACATCTCAGCATTGTCCCTGCTGTTCCAAAGGCTCTGTAACCACGCTTGGAGGAACAGAAGCCTACCTGAGGGACCACTACAGTCAGTGTTACGGGGCCCCAGAAATTGGTGTTTGATATTGTGGTCATTAAAGAGACAGTAAAGAACAAAATGAATCTGTGGGTATAGAGAGCCCAAACTGTCTCTTTGGTGGTAAATGTATATAAGAAATCTTTGCTGAGCTACCTCTACATCATCTAATTCGACACTTTTCTCCAATTTGTGAATTTTTGAGACTTGCTCAGGAGCACAGTAAATCAGCCTATGTTATACCCCTCCTGACACGGTCAAGTGATGATCAGCACCCGAGGTATTTTTTTCCAACTTGTATGTCTAAATCGCACTACACATTATGCAGTTTAGATTTCATAACTCTGCACCACTACTGCTTTCTCTCATCATCTTCAGTGCTCACACCTTCTATTTGTCAAAGTAGGAGGGAACTTAATACAATTCAAAGATTCCCAATGTGCGTTAATTTATCTAACGAGAAAAAGCCTCAGAGCTAGCTCAGGAAAATTACAAACATTTGTACTGTTTCTGTCAGAAAGATACAAGGAAGAACAAAAAGGGTCCTGGTTAAGGAAGATATGGAGCTCTCCTAGAACAATAAAGTTTCATAAGTGATTCTCAAAATTAGGAGACTTACAGACTTGGAAAGTTTGGGTCTCAATCATCACTTCTATGTGATGCTTGAGAGGACACAACATTTCTGTGACCTACTTTGTGAATGGGCAAATGGCCCTTTGGAGACCCTTTTGTGTCTGCACCTGTCTCATGTCTTATCCGTACTAAAGCTGGAAAATTGATGAGAAATGTGTGTGTGTTTGTTCCCAGTGTTTGCCTAAATACTTTTATCTACAGTGCTTTTCTCCTCTTCCGTCTCAGAGTTTGTGCTTATAGCAAGGGTAAGAGCACACACACAAAGCTGTTGTGAGTAAAACCCTCTTTGTGGTTTACTCACATAGGGAACCATACAGTCCCTAATTCCATTGAAGATTAACCTTTATCTGGCCCTCTATTTTTTCTGTTCTCTCATGAATATACCTTTACTCCTGAAATTTTCATTTCAAAAATCTCCTTACAGAGAGTTTATCTTTTAAAAATGGAATAACAGTAATGTTAAACTTACAGGGTGACCATGGTCCAAACTGGGATCATATTTAGTGATCACATGGTGACAATTGTCCAAATCTTGGATTTTTCTGGGAAACCAGGGTACTGGAGAGAAAGCAGAAAGAGTCAAACTAGTTAGGATGAAATAATTTTTAAAAGACAAAGGGGGAAAAAACCTATGCTAAAGATTACTAGCTTTCTTTTCAGCAGTATCTAAGAAAGTTCATATTTATGTCACCATAGTTGTCATACATGTCACTAATCCATTTTGTTTGCTGACCAAAGTGGTAGACTGGACGAAAAATTATGTGAAATTAACTAGTAGTGATAATCTCTCAGTTTCAATTACTAAAAAGAGTTTTTAAAGGCAAAACCATTTTTCAGAGCAAATGCGATGCTGTGTTTCACAAAGAAAAACGAATTTATATCTATATTTTGGATTTAGAAAAATATTTTGAGCTTGCCTAAAAAATAGTCTTACATTTTTATACCCTTAAAGGTGAAAAAATATTTTAAAAGGAAAGTATGAAATTTCTAAAATTCCTGGAAACAAAACAATCCAAGAAGTAGTCTGACTTCAAGTTTTTTCCTTCTCCCCTCCCCTCAGCAATATTACTCTAGCTTTAGCTGAATTTCCAAACAGCTTCCTCCCCACAAAGCAGGGGCTTTTCCCAGTGACTAAAATAAAGTCTGATCATTTTAATTTAAGTGCCAGCATTTATAACCAATGAATTAAAAAACGTACTGAAACAAGACAAAGTTGATACAGTTTTCTGAGGTCAGAATGAGGCTATAATCAGACTTTCTGTGTTACAGCTCAGAAAGGTCCAATCTCATACTTGACAAGAGACCAGACATCTTGTTACTGAATGGTAAAATAAATTTTTGCCATATTGTATTATATCCAGGCACAACCAATCCATAAATGTACAAGGCGATAAATACACATACGTGTTGGGGAAATGCCAGGTCTTTCATGCATTATGGCCAATTCCATGAGAAGAAGGAAGAAGTATTAGTCTGATGGATGTCTTGCATCTACCCAGAATTTTTTTCTGAGCCTTTGTCTCTGGCTGTACCAATGGTTCTGCATGCAAATAACCACCCTGCCATCTTCCATCATATCTCCTCAAAACCCGTACCTAATCATCACTCCTCCAAGTGCAAGTCCCCATATACATCTTGCCTATTCCCTTCAGAGTTAAACATAAACATATCCTTTTCTAA
The DNA here is from genome assembly GCA_013390025.1 of Pitta sordida. Lineage (NCBI taxonomy): Eukaryota > Metazoa > Chordata > Aves > Passeriformes > Pittidae > Pitta > Pitta sordida. The sequence continues at coordinate 231,506 of WEKX01011419.1, forward strand.
CAGGTCCTCATTTTTATTTTAGTTTCCAGTCCTGCCCCATCTGGAACCTCTCAAATCCTGAGAAGATCCTAAATAAATTCTTCTCAACCTCCAAAACCCCCTTTGGCACTCCAGTTTCCCAGATAATTATGATGCTCTTTTGATATACCCACAGTCCCAAGAGAGCAGCTTGGCATGGGCTGCCTCTCATCACTAGTCTGAAGGTGAATTTCAAACACCCAAAGGTGTCCAAACATGACTGTATTGGTTAAAAGTTCTCTGGGCATTGTCCTTGTTAAGATAGGAAACCTCATATCGACTCTGTATTTAGAGAACTCATTTTGTGAGCTGGACTCTCAGCCTCCTCGTCTGCTAGGGACACCTCTGTCATCCTCAGGATTGTATTAAATGTCTCTAGGAGCTTGCTATACTCACATATCTTCTGCCTGTAAACAGGAAAAATGCTCCTCTGACCCAGAAAACTCACTTCATAGCTTGATGACCGGTAAGGATGATGGTTCAAACAGACCTCAGGCAGTGGAGTAACCACTTCACAGGTTTCACAGGTCGCACTCTGCCAGGTGAAATACTGTTCCTGAAGTGTAATCTGTGAACCAACCCTCCAAGTTTTTCCTGTGCCTGGGAAAACATCTGATCCTCTCTTACTACAGATATGGCAGTGGGTCTGTTCTCTACAAGAAACTCATTCCATGTTTCTCCCAGCCTGACCAGTACCTTCTGGTACCTGACCAGATTTTCTGCTGACCCTCACCCTTTTGCACTCTACAAGCCTCTCACAGCTTGTTGCACTTAACTCTTTTCAGTGAAGGAGAAATCTACCTCTAGACAGTCCTGCTGGACCCAGGTAGCAGTTGTCAGGACACCATAAACAGGAAACTCATGCTTTTATCGAAACCAGTGCAATACACTATGAGCAAATGCAACATTCAGACCCTTCGCTATGTCCTAACATCTCCATCAAGTGTATGTATTCTTCTTGAAGCAACCAGGTCTCTGGACAGCTCTCAGCATACAATCTTCCTGTTATTGAGGAATTTCTACTTTCTCCTCAGCTTTTTGTTCAGCTGTTCTCTCCTTCTCATCTCTCTTATTGCTGGAACAATTTTCTCACCTCAGTTGCACTGAGGCTACCATGATATGCCTCTCATTCTGCATCAATGGGAATGGAAAACAGTCATGCAGTGACAAAAAATTAATGCATACTCACTCGCTTTTCAGACAAATTAAATTACTGTTATGAAGCCAAAGCTATAAAAGTTACTCCAAAAGAATAGTGCTAACTGATGTATGCATTCTTACCTTTGTCTTCTCTGCTGGTTTTCACATCCTCTGCCACTCTCCTTAAAGAGGTTATAAGGATACTAGCATCAGCACTGTGAATTTCACATTCAATAAAAACGTCAAAATCATGAGCAGAGTTCTTGGGCTTTTTGGCTCGTCGGGTTTCAAAGTGATATATCTGAGCTTCAAGCATCTGGAAGAGCCAAATATTCATATGATCAAGCTTCTCCAAGAACTGAAAATCCAAGTAAGTCTACATATATTTCTATAACATCTTTAGAAGATGACTAAAAGAGGTATTAACAAGAAGTGCATGTTAAATAATGAAGTCCAATAATGTCTGGTTTGGAAACTGCCAAAACCAGGCAGTGCTAAACACAAAGCACTGTAGAATTGGGTAGAGAGAGATGGAGATCAAAGACGAGACAGTGTTGACTGTAAAATTTCATCTGCGCAGAAAGAGCAAACAAGTGGCTGGGTAACTCTATACCCTGGCAGAATGAAAGCAAATCTATTGATGTATAATAGCACCATAATTATTAAATAATTGTGAACTATTAAAAATAGGTAACGGATATGATATTCTTCTTTTGAGTTATCCAGTTTCCCAAATGAGAGTGAGCACCTGGTAGGGGTACTTCAAGTATCCAGACTACATAATGCCTATGTGGTTTGCAGCACTTGTATTCTTTGTATCTCCTGCCAAATATATAGAGAAAATTCATTGGCTTCTAATATCACCACAATCTGAGTGCTTGAAATGCTGGCCACCACAACTACTAGAATGAAATAATAGGTTTGTATCTGCTCTAAAGGGTCCTTACACAAAATGTTGCTTCTTCTAAATGACTGTGTTCTGATGCTCCCTCCCTCCAGAGCACTCTCCCTCTTCACCCACAAGACCAACTTCTCTAAGCAGCTACAGCAAAACCAGGACAATGAGAAAAGGGGGAAGACAGGACAAGGCACAAGTCAGGAAGGGAGCAGAAGAGGGGTGAGAGAGGCTGAGATGCAGAGTGGGACATGTGAAGGCAATAGGGACAGAAGGGAGAGCTCAATGAAAGAAGGGAATGATAAAGTCTCTACCTCAAAGATTTTGGCTGCCCTAGAGAGCTCAGTCTTCCTCACATTGATGAGAGTGAGGGTCAGGATGAGAGTGGCTCTGTGATCCTCCCTGTTGAAGTCCAGGCTGCCTTGGCTGATCCATGATGCTATGCCGCACATCTCCTTCTCCTTGATGACCTTTACTTTTGGGCCTGAGACGCTTACCAAATCAGTCTTCATTGGGAGATAGGGGAGTGGATAGCTATTGCCAGTTGTTGAGTGGAAACTGCTTGAACCTGTGAGTGCTTCTCCCAGGGAAATGGTCAGGGAAATCAGTGGGACTGGAGATGCAGCAGGTGTGAGATCAGAGCTGCCAGACAGCAGTGAGGCAAGCTGATTGCTATGGGCTAGGAGTAGGAACATTTATGTTGGCCATGCCAGACACATCAAAGGGAAACTGCCTGTGTAGGAAATGCGCAAGAGCCCAAGATACCCCTCCTCCCCTGGGTAACTTCAAAGTGTGGTCCTCCTGCTCTGTTTGAAAGTGTCTGCAAGCTGTTCAACCCTGGAGATGGGTTTCTTCGTGGAGAGGCGATTAGCCTGAGCTCCATTTACATCTCCCAGAGTCAACTGCCCTGCACAGTATCTCTAAATTGTCCTTCCTTGCCACCCTCTCTTCCCTCACTGGAGCTCTCTCAGCATTGTACATACCTTCAGTGAACCAACTGGCTCTTCCCCAAAACCATAGCCCAATCCAAGTGTTGTCACAATTGTGGGAGTGCCAGATGGACCTCAGCTAGAGCCAGAGTTCATAGCTTACTTATGAGCTTTTTTTGCCCCCAGGATCTGATCCTGTTCTACTCCAGCTCTGAAAGAGCTAAGTGTGGCCTCCAGGCTAGGTTCCTCCATTGGAACTTGTTTCTGTCATGACTTTTTTCTCCAATGAAATAGCCTCTCAAAAAGATCACGGTTACATCTTTCTCACAGGTGGCAAGGAAAGCTCCCGAGGGATTCAGCTCTGCTCCTGACAGGGCACATCTCTTCCCTGACACTTGACATCAACAGATCAGTTTCTGGATAGAAGCACCCATATCTTCATACCCCAAGTTAGTGTGCCAGGCACTTGTGAAAGTCATCTTGCTGGTCCAGAGATAAAACTACCCCTCTGTCCTCGCTTTGCAGATCAAGCTACCTTTTTTGTGCTTTTTAGCTTACGCTGACTAGGTCACATCTGCAGGTGCTGTAGTACTCTTGCCTCCTCCCTTGCCAGGGAAGTCAGACAGTATAAAAAAGTTCTGTCCTCCAGGGACAATGACAGTTCCATGTTTCTCCTGGGGCTGAGACAGAACACTGGGAACGTCTCAATTTCCCCATCTGTTGCTCAGCTGGCAGACAAACCCAAGGTGAATTTTGCAGCACTGTGCTCAGGAGGCAGGTCTCAGCGTTCTGAGGAACACCAGCGCATCCAGTCCCTAGGCACTGTGGGTTTTGCAGGGTGTGGTGACTGCCAGCCCAGGAAGAGGGGTTCCCTGGGGAAACAAGGGCTTCATGGTCATACTCAGCCCCAGTCCAGGTGCTGCAGGACAGGCCACTGTTTACCATGCTGAACCCTTCTGGTTGTGCACTACAGCACCCCCCTGACCCTGGCTCATGTCCCACATGAATCCAGGAGAGCACAGGGGCACCTCAGAGGTGGCTGAATTGCAGCTGCAGGCTGAATGAGTCAGGCAGATAAGTGGACTTTAAAGGAGGCACTCCCACATGCCACCAGCAGTGGTGGCAAGACTGGGCACATGAGAAGGAGCTGAGCTAAGTCGTGTTATGAGTTTAAAACTTTCCCATGAAGAGTGGGGATGTGCATCCCACATTCAGACTACAGGCATGATACAAACAGCAAATTGCACAAGGTCTCCTACTTCAGCTCCATTTGGACATGCAGGTAAAAGCCCTAAGACTCAAGATGTGTGTTTAAGGCACCAGTCACAAATATTGGCAGAGCAGGGACAAGAGGCTCCTATGGCTGTCTTTATGCTCTAGTGTCAGAGTTCACAGAATCACAGAATCACAGAATACTACGAGTTGGAAGGGACGCACAAGGATCATCTAGTCCAACTCACCATCTAACACCCGTACAGAGACCGAACGCACACCCCAGAGTGGTGAACATAAACCTAGTTCCCTCACAGGCTCACAGGCCACTCTGAGCCAGAAGGGACCCACAGGACCATCCAGCCCAACACCCCCCAGCTGGACCATGTCACTAAGCCACTCATCGAATCTTCTCTTAAACACCTCCAGGGACGGCGACTCCACCACCTCCCTGGGCAGTCCATTCCAATGAGCAATCACTCTCTGTGAAAAACCTCTTCCTAACATTCAGTCTAAACCTCCCCTGGTGCAGCTTAAGGCCATGTCCTCTCGTTCTGGTGTCGTCAGTCTGAAAGAAGAGGTCCACACCCACACGGAGGCAACCTCTCCTCAGGTAGTTGTAAACAGCAATTAGGTTCCAATTTTGCATGTTTGTATAGAAGTAATCATGATTACTTGGTTTTGTATATGAATCAAGGTTTCTCTACAGAGCCAACTCGATTTATGAAGCAGTGTGGCATCTGAAGCAGCACAGATTACAACACAACTTTGCATCCATCTGCAGAAGTAGCACAGAGAGCTCTGGACTTCCAGGTGGTCAAAAGTCCTTGCTCAACCAGTGAACAACCCAACAACACCTTCAGTCTGTTCTTTGAACAGGCCTAGGAAGACTTCACCCATTACGTAAATCAGCTCTTCCAAGACGTCACAGAGTTCATTTTTCAACACTTGGGAACCTCTGGGTGTGCAGGAGAAGAGGTCTTAGGCTAGATACTCTGGTTTAGAGGGTTATGCAGGGACTGGATCACAGTATAACACCCTCTCCCATGGGGACACACAGCTCATCCTCTCTCATGCAGCCCCTGGGTGAGTTCTTTAAAAGGTTGTGTCTGATCACCACAACCAACCTGTTCTTTTTCCATCTGGTACCACTGCAAGTATCTGCACCCTGTATGAGCAAAGTGCCACTCATTTAAGACAAATGCAACATTAATTTTTCTGTTTATTTAGTTTCATTTATATGGTTACATTTGAACATCATCTCTGATAACTGCCGGCATGTTTTAAAGCATCAAAGAGACAGGTTTATAAAGAATGGACTCCTGTGGAGTGCTCCTGTTCTTAATCCCTCTTCCAAGGATTTCTTCACTCTTTGGGGAATAGTGTCCCTTCTCCAAGGCTGCTGTCAGACCTAGGCATCTTAAGACACCCAGAGGAGTCCACCTGCCTGTGTAATCTGTGCAAACAGGCCCTCCCCTCATCACAAGCACTGACCTTAGTCAAGGTCACTGTAAAGGAAAAGGGCTTAACGAAAAGGCTTCTTTGATTAGCTGAGACAGAGCTGGAGAGGAAGACATCAAGAAATGTGATCATAGTGGAATAGAAGGGAGGAAGTGTTACTTAAAAGATTAGCTTTGGATGGGTTAGAGTAGCATTCAAAGATTTATGGAATATGCAAATATAGAGCAAGTTAGGCTTTGTTGTGGGTTTCTAGGTAATTGCACACATTAAGAGGGTTTTTTTGTTTGTTTGTATCAGTTTCATTATCTTGTCTGGATGAGCAACAGTCAATCAGTGCAAGAGAACCTTTTTTTTGTGTTGGAGCTCACCTCAAATGGACATTCCCTCCTAGCTGGATATTTAATCCTGATTGACTTGTGTGGTTACCTTACAAGGAGGAATTACACTGCATTTGCATTTGCAAAAATGCAAAAAGCATTTTTCTACACAGCTGTAAAGTCACCCATTAAGCAGTACTATTTAAAATCTGACTTATTTTTACTATTTTAAGCATGTATGTACAGGCTAATTTGTTCTGCAAGAAGATCTACTTTCTGTAAATTGCCTCTGTTTTTAAAATACCAAACATTTAACTTTTTCTCATCTTTCATTCTTGTTGAACGGCCACGTTCTGCTGTTTTGGCTGGAGCTATTCCTCCCTTAAACCTGCATTAAAGGACACAGAATCAGACATGTGGCATCAATATTCTTTAACTATTCCGCAGGCACATAAAAGACAATTATGAATCCTGGGTTCTCAATGTCACTATAGATCTACCACTGTTACTCATAACAACCAAAAGGAAAGGGGTTTGGAAACCTGGCTGAGGATTAGTTTGAAAGACTTTACCTTTGGGGTGAAATTGTCTGTTTGTGACATAGAGTTACCTTATGGGTCCTATCATATTAAAAGAGAAAAATATGGGCTACTTTCACGCTGAAAATGCGTGCCAAGCAGAATTGAAAGATCTATACAGATATTGTCATGTGGAAAAAAAGGAATAAAACAGATACAGAGATAAAAAAGGTTACTTCAAAGCAGCCAAAATTATACCATTTTGCATAAGTATATGTCTATTGAAAAGGGTTCCATCTAGTATCATTAGATTGATATTATTATACACCATAAATATAATGAAAACAGCTGTGTTTGCTGTCTTCTTAAAGGATGGTGTTTACATTTAAGTTCTATTGATTTTCAAACTATAAATACAAAATCAGTACAATAGCACTAATACGAAACTCATGGACGTTCAAATCCCTCTCCATCTTTGAATCTTCTAACAGAAATGTGAACTTTTAATCATGTTAGTATCATGAAGCAAAATTGTTTCAAGCTGAATCATTCAGCATCGCTTGGCTCAGTTCCATTCCAATATACAAGTGCTGATCTCCCTCCTTCAACTAGGGAGCTACAAAGAGACATTCTGCAACATGGATCAGTCATTTAGTTGATTTGAGTGAAAGTTATTGGATAAATACAGAAACATCTTCCTGAACAGCAAAACTCTTCTCTCTCCATACTCAGCCATTGGGAATCACCTTGGTTCTATTTGCTGACTCAGTCAAGATGTACTCTAGGAAAAATAAAACTGCTTTCACCCAAAAAGGAGATTAAAGCTCAAATGGGAGATGGAGATTCAAAAAGGTATCATGACATAGGACCTGTCTTGAAAGATAACATGCTTGTTTGAATGCAGTCAAACTGGGACACTAACACAGGTTTTCCACATCTTTGGTGAGAATTCTAGTCACAGACACAGTGAGTAAGCAGGTGGAAGTCTCTGACATCTTCAGCAATATTGTAAGAACCACTTCCTCTCCATGTGCTGGTGTCCACTCTCTACATTGTGAGTTCAAAAAGCTAGGAGACACCTTATACTGAATAAGGCATACTCAGAGAAGGAGACACACGACAAAAGGTAGCCTTCACACATCAGCCTTCCACAGTGAGTAGATGAGTATGTCTATTAAGAGAGATCTCTCCCTTCCATAAGATGTCTGTTCCTGAGTTAGGTCTGAATTCACAATGTTACACAACTTTACAGCCTGTGCAGCTCTGAGACTGGACTAGTAATGAAGCCCTGTTAAAACATCTGCAAGGTTTCTTCCTTTCACAAGGTATTGACAAATAGACCTCACATCCAACTGCAAAAAGCCACACAGATTTCCCTTTAGGTAACTCCCCTTTGAAGGCGCTTTTTAGTGGGTGCTGAATTGAGGCACAGACTCCATGTTCTGGATAAGCAGGCTCAATACTTTGCTTAGGGACTCCACTCAGCAGACTAATGACACATCACAGAATGGAGCATTCTTGATTCACACAGACTTTTTGAAACTGTTGCTTGTGTGAATACAGAATATTTATATGTACTTGGTGATAAATCTTTGTTAATGAGGCTGCAGGATACTTGCTATCTTTGCTGCTAATATCTGTGCTTTGAATCAATGATAATATTACATTCTTAGGAAAAAAAATCAGGGTAGAGATGGTTATGTGTAGAAATACAGAGGGCCAGGCAGTATATGTGTATACCCTAAAAGATGTAGAGTTTGACACTCCATGGGAACTTTGGACAAATGCAAGGGAATGAGAGGTGAGTGACTGTGAGAAAAAGTAAGGAAGATTAGTCTGTTCAGCACTGACATTCTGTCCCTGGTCCCAGAGTGGTAATGCAACCTCATAGGTACAGCAAACTATAGCTCTGCATGGTGAAGGTCTTCTGTTAACCTTTGGCACAAGACACATAGTAGTGGCTTTTCCTGGACTCCCAGAAATAAGGTAAATTTTATGCATTAGTGAGAAAAAATGGATCAGTGTCTGAAGGCCGAAAGAGTCAAGGGTCACCTGCAGATATTTCTCTGTTAATCTGTAATAATTAAGATATATAACAGAAGCATTCATGCAGTATACTGGAAGATAATAGACTGAGGCTAGATGAAGACTGGCATTTGCATATGGCAGCATCTAGTCAGTAGCAAGTAATTAACAAGTTACAGCAAATCTTCACTTTATCTTCTGGAGGGCATTGCAAAGGATCCCCATCTCACCTGCAAAGGAAATAATTAGAACAGTTAATTCTAGATCTAGCCAATTTCTAACACTCATGAATATTCTGCACCCTTTTTATCCATTCCCTGAAAAGTATAAGGTGAGCAAAAAAGTGCTGGATTTGACACATTTATTAGGGTCTTACTGGAGTAAGATCTGAAGAGTCAGGCCTTTCCCTTCATCAGGTGTACAAGGCTGGGTAACAATATCAGAGGTGCTGGCTCTTGGTAGGTTTGCCAATGTGAGGTGAAAAGTTAGGAGGAAAATGTTTAGAATGGCAAAAGGAAAAGTGACTAAAGCCAAGCTTCTTCTTACTGAAAACAACTAAGTGAAACATCAGAATCCATCTCAAGGCCATCTGACCTTTCTTAGCATCTCCACTAAAATCTGTTATTTCATATTTAACAAACTATAGTCAAGTGGAAATTCTTGTTGAAGCTTTTCTATATTTAGGAATTAATTTTTGCACAAGAAAGGAGATGTGTGCTGCTTTATCTTGATGAGGCTCAGAGCATTAAATGCAACCTGATGGAATCTGCTTTGTAGTTTCTATGTTTTACCCAAGTTTTGAGGAATTCAAGGTAACAAATCTGTAATTGCTTACTATTGATAGTGTCAGCTAAATTCTTCAGCTGCTTTGCATTGTCCAAGACTTCAATCCTCTGGGTGTAGGGATTATACCGTACAGAGAAAGGACGAGGAATTGTCTGAGCAAATTTCCTGAGGAAAAATACATAAAAGAATATAAGGTTAAAAATCTATTTTTTTCACTAACTTAACTCTTTTCTTGGTAATTGCATTTGTTGATCGAGGGATAAGAAAATCTGTTAGAGGAAATAAGTGGAATTCCTGCTGAGTAATCTGAGACTTCAGCATTCTGCAACACACTTGCATCTACATTTGTTTTTACCACCTTTAGTTTTTCTGAACCAGACTAATTAAGCTATTGGCATAAAAACACTGCTCCTGATATAGGCCAGCTATGTAGCATTGGGATCTGCCAAACTTGAGAGCTTTACTTTCCTCTGAGTCATGCAAAATATAGAAATTTTGATCCAAGTCAGCAGGTTTTGGGAAAATAAGGTCAAGTATATATGCCGTCCTAGCAATAACCAAGGAGCAACCAGAGACCTAATTTCTGACATGGTTGGTAGAAGCTTCCAGGTAATTTCAAAGATAGGAGATAGTCAATGGAGTGAAGCAACATTCTTTCCACCCTTTATTTTCAGTCTTCTCTGTTGCAAAACAGTTAATTCCACAGCAGAAGTATTAAGATTTTGGTATCTTGGGAAAATATTAATTTGCATAACCACAGAACTGTGGAAAGAAGGGCTCTGAATGGAATGAGAAAATCAGAACTATTGTTCCAGGCTCCTTGTAAACCCCAGCAGGATACTGGCTTACATATCTGCTTTGGATTACTGAAGTTATTGCTGAAAGAGGAAGGAAAGCACGCAGGAGTTGATTATGAAGCCCCACTATACAGACTGTGACTCAGCATGGTAAATCCCATATGCCCACAACAGTAGAATATTCTGGATGCCACCCACACAATGCTTCTTCAGTTTAGACCTAATTACCATCAGATAAGGACATTGTCTCAAACAGAATTCAGTGTGAGCAGACCACGAGGTGTGACAGTGAAAAAATACAATCTTGAGCATGATTAATTTAGTGGCATCAGTCTAGGTTTTCTAAGGAGAGAGGTCTCACTAGAAAATGGTCTTCCTAAATCTCAGTTGAAGGTAAGATCTTAGTTATGAATGCCTTAAACTGAAATCTTTTAGATCAATCTCAGAAAGATTTTTCAGGAAGGTTTTCTATTACAGTCATATCTCCCAGTTTGTGAGGAACAGGTCTCCCCGAGGTCTGGCAAAACATCTAATTCGCAAACACATGGGGGTCATTAATATGCATACAGGCCATACCCATAACTCCACCCCCAGCCTCTCCAGAGTACGGGTTCACAGAATCACAGAATCACAGAATATTATGAGTTGGAACGGACCCACAAGGATCATCTAGTCCAACTCACCATCTAACACCCGTACAGAGACCGAGAGCACATCCCAGAGCGTAACACCACCTAGATCCCTCACAGTCTAGCAGGCCACTCCGAGCCGGAAGGGGTCCAGGGTCATCCAGCCCTACACCCCCCAGCTAGACCATGTCACTAAGCTCCTCGTCCAGTCTTCTCTTAAACACTTCCAGGGATGGCGACTCCACCACCTCCCTGGGCAGCCCATTCCAATATGCAATTACTCTCTCTGTGAAAAACCGCTTCCTAACATTAAGATTGAACCTCCCCTGGCGTAGCTTGAGGCCGTGCCCTCTCGTTCTGGTGTCATCAGCCTGGAAGAAGAGGTCTACACCCATCTGGCTGCAACCTCCCCGCAGGTAGTTGTAAACAGCAATGAGGTCCCCTCTGAGCCTCCTCTTTTCCAGACTGAACAGTCCCAGTTCCTGTAGTCGCTCCTCATAGGGCCTGCCCTCCAGTCCATTCACCATCCTCGTTGCCCTTCTCTGGACCCTCTCAAGCAGCTCAACATCCCTCTTAAACTGGGGAGCCCAGAACTGCACACAGTACTCAAGATGAGGTCTGACCAGCGCTGTGTACAGGGGAAGGACGACCTCCCTGGACCGACTGACCACACTGTTCCTGATGCAGGCCAGGATGCCAGTGGGTTCTCACAGCACAGGGGAGCAAAGGGAAGATTTAGAGGCCAGTGCAGGAAAAGCAAGAGACAAAGCAAGTTAGAAAACATAAAAATGGGTTGAGGAAAAAGAAAAGACATTACTGCCCACCTCCTCACAAAAGAGAGGGAGAAACTCCATTCATTAACATCACAGTCCTGCTATGAAGACCTGAAGATGCTGACTACTAGACAATGTCACCCCTCATGCAAGACTCAAACCGTTGACTTAAGATACAAAGGAAAGCGTAAGGGTGAGAATAAATTCAGAGGAAAAGGAGTGGAGAGTATTTTCGTACAAGAACTGTTAACTCCAGTAATGTTAAAGGAACTTGTTTTGCATTAATTAGCCAGGTTTGACCCTACGTGTTATTATCATTGTACTTGGACTGATAAATTTTGTTGCATTTTGCTTAGATGAAACAATTAGTTACACTAAACACAAATTCTTGGAATTATGCATAACGCATATATGCTCATTTTTGCCCAAGATTCCAAGGATATCAATTACTTCACTAAACATGCTTTTTAAGCATTACACAATTTTTTTTTCTAATGCCTCCCAAAATATTATTGTCAACTCAAGACTCCTTATGGTAATGGGATCCATTGTACAGTGAACCCTCACTATTTCGCGGGGGCAAGGGATGCTCCTTGCCACCTGCCCTGGCCCCTCAGGGGCAGAGGATGCTCTCCACCACCCCATCCAGCACCACAGGGAAAGTGAGAAATCCCTACGCCGCAGTCCCTGCCGAAGGGAACCCCAGGGATTNAGCTGTACGGAAATCCACTTTAGTACAGTGGTAAGTGTCCCCACCTGGCGTGTGGGAGACCCGGGTTCAATTCCCGCCAGGGAGACAGTGTTAAGAGTTGGACTCGATGATCCTTGTGGGTCCCTTCCAGCTCAGAATATTCTGTGATTCTGTGTTTTCTCTGCAATAATGGAAGACTGTTTCATGGTGCATTTGCGACTGTGCCTGAGCTAAACTGACAGCCACGAATATGCAAATTAGCCCCACCTGCCACATGTGTCGGTGGCTGCTGGCACGCTGCTGCCCCCATGTGCCCAGAAAAGGCGAGCGCCGGCCCCTGCTGCCGGCACGGGGCCACAAATGGCAGCTGCCGGCCCCCCCACNCAGCGAGGGGTCAGAAGAGATTTGCTTGGCTCCCCTGATCCGTCAGAGGTTGTGGGGAGGTGCCAGGACCACCCCCAAGGGTTCCGGGATGGATGGGGTGGTGCAGTGGGCAGGGAAAATTTACATACTTATGAGCTGTCTATCATCATGGAGCGACTGTTTCACGGGGCCAGGGAGACCCACGGCCCTACGATAATTGAGGGATGACTGTATTTGTAATGGGCAAGAAATGGGGTCTTCTCTGGAACGACTGGATTACCTTAGCTTTTCTTTTGCATCTTTAAAACTTTCAGCAACATAGTAGATAGGCTGGAACTCAGTAACAGGGTACTTCTGCACAGAAGTCTTCTCCAGGACTAGGGGCTGAATCTCAGGCTTACTTGATAAACAATACTAGGAAAAAAAAAAGAGAAATTTATGTCGGCTTAAACGTGTTTGAATGTGTTGTGAAAGAAATATGGAGCCACTGAATGCCACCCCATCTCAGACAGGAAGGAGGTGCTCCTGTGGCAATTCATTTACTAGATAATTTCAGTGATAATTTCATTTACTAGAAAAGAAGTAGGTATGAATTCCCTGTGTATGCATACACCTACACATTTATCAGAGCTCCTCAGTAAAGTATGACATATCATGTTATTTATATGCACAAAATATAAAGAAAAATAAAGATCTGAAGTCATTCAGAAGAGAAATTTTGGGGATTATAAACTCATTTTCTAGAACATACCTGCAGCTCCCCAAATGAAGACAACAACCCTGCACCATATGCCTTGAGTGAATCGCCTTCCTTACACAGTCCAAATTCCACTGTAAACCAATAAACCTAGAAAGAAAATTAGATGATCCCTTGATCAAAAAGGGTATGTATACACCATTTATTTGAATACATTTGAAGTTTGTATTTCTATTTAAAATCTTGTCATACGTCAAATCCAAGTGTATAAATACAATAAATGTCCCCTCACACTGCAATTCTTCTCCTAGATGGGGCAGAAGCGTTAGGCTCTGTCTGCCTGTAAATCAGTGCAGCTCCCTGACAAACACATTTGTCCTTTGCTGTGCTTATCTTTGTCAGCAGTGGCAACAAAATTATAGCAATAAAGTTTTACTTTGGCTGGCCAACCCAATAGAAGTTTGCAACTTAGTTTTTAAAACCTTGTGTCCTGCTTCCCACAGAAGGCGTCTAACTGCAGCAGCAAGAGGGTGAACAGGTTGTTAGTATGATAGTGAAGAAGAATGGTCTGTGGCCTAGTTTTACTTATTGGTCTGTCATTTAGAAGGTATACCTGCCCTGGCTCAGAACTACCTCACCTATCAGAAGTGTCAAAGCTGGTGGCATGCTTTACCCAGGTGGGTTGGCACTGATGACACTAATCTCATAGGAATATCCTTGTTTTTATTTGAAGTTTTCAGGTCTGGGTTTCAATAGTCTCAGAGTAGAATTCAGGTGAGCTACACTGACTGCAGAGGATGTTATCTTCCTGGAAAAGTGGAAGAGAAGAGATACTTGAAGGTAGAACAACGTCTAAAGCTGCCTCCCAAAATTTCCTGTGGGGATGTTGTAACATAATCTTGTCTTGCCCAATGTGTTTGTGCTGGAGGAAATCTTGTCTGGAGTTCTGTGTTTAATCACAACTGTCACTTTGAATACGGAGTGCCAAAGCACTTTAATGCAACTGTTTCAGGGTGTGGTTTACTAGTCGTGGTCTTCACTCTGCTCCCATTCAACTCTATGGGAGTTCTATCAGTGACTTCAGTGGTAGCAGAATTAAGACAACACAGGGTGCTTTGGAAAACTGAGCCCTCATTTATTAAATTACCGTAGCAAGTTTCTCGATGAAATCATCCGGAGCTCCCAGAGATGCCAGTCCAATTTCCTGTAACAATAAACCATTATTCTTCAAGCTGTTTATTGCAAACATTCTTCCTGTCCCATCTTATGTAATTGCTAACATTTTAAATGTTACCATTGCTTACTACCACACACAAATGTTTACAAGACATGTTCCTATCATGCAAGATCAATTTTAAACCAGAAATCTCTCCAAAAATGAACAAAGAGTCTTGTCCAAATGTCATTTACGAGGCATGATCCTTTGTGCCTGGTACAAAGCCCATTCAGGTCAAATAATACTTTCCTCTTACTTTGACAGGCTTTTGATCAAGTCTGCCATGCACTTCTGAGAGACTGATAAGGACAAAAGGAGGTGAATCAATCACACTCACGCACCTTATATATTCCTCTTTGTTTTGATGGGCCCTGATTAAAGGAGTTTTCCTGAAGCCTTGAATGAGCTATTTTTTCTCAATGACAGAGCACGATTTGAAAGAGATTATTCATACCTTGGGAGCTAATTGAGAATTTTCCAGGAGGCATGCAATAGTTGTATTTGGAAGACAGATACACAAAACTGTATGTAACCAGATTCCTTTCTCAATTTGCTCTAGTGAGGTGCAAAAATTTGCAGAGAGCATAGTGCAAAATGCAGAGAGCCTCACAGACACACTCTCCAAAGGCATTGGAGCAGCTGTCTTCATGTCAAATCCCTATGCAGCCAAGGTACAGCAGGGCTTGTCTTGAAGGAAACGGCAGAACTGGGAAAGGGCAGATCCTGGAGGCAATGCTGAGAATTTACTAAGTAGATAAAACCTACTTTTGTCTTTTGAGATGCTACATCAGGTCCATTTTCCCNTTTCTTTCTGCCTTTCTACCTTTCTCTCTTTATGTATTTTCCATTTTCTGGTTAAGATGCAGCCAGAAGTTTACTCCCTCACTAAGGTTTGTCTTCTTTTCCAGACACATTAACACTACCGAAAAGAAGTCTCCTCTCCAGCCTTTTCCCATGCTTACAGGTGGGGCAGTTCCACACTTTACTCAGCGTCCTATGTGGCTTAAACAGAAAGAAACCAAAAAACTTCCACTTTCCCTAATATTTGGACAGCATGGTGGGATAACAATTCATCTTAATCATGAGCTATGTAACTTTGCTCAGAAATATCAGCATCTGCATAGAGATTTTTAGAAGATGGCTTCACAAAGGGATTGCCTATGAAAAAACCACTCACACAAGACAATATTTGTAGTTGGCTTTGAAGATTTCACCTAAGAGATTTGAGTCAAGATTTCAAACAATAAATAAATTGTCTCTGCCACTTTTAAACAAGATGTTTAAAGGCAATTCAGCACCACCCTTCATAGCTCTTGGATCATCCTCCAAATTACCTAGTGTCTGCTATGTTCAATTATATAAGCAGTATAACCACTGAGTAACTTACCTGGGAAAACTGAGCAAAACTGGGGTCAGCAAAAAGAGGCACATGTCCTAGCAGCTCATGACATATATCACTGCAGGAAAACATGACATCTCAATAACCGTGGTTCAAGAAAAGTCAAGCAATGCTGGATGAATGCCCTGGCTTCAGCACATAGTCAGGAGCACAGTGCATTTGCCCCTGCATGCAACTACCACTCACAGGAAAACATTTTGCTCCAATATTATTCTCACGATGGAAATGCTTGTAAAAGCCCAGGTTTTCAGTATTTTTATAATCATATATACCTCAGCAGAAGGATGATACATTATTCGCTCTTCCTTATGGAAGAAAATATTCCATTCAACTGCCCATCCAGCTCAAGAAAGCCCAGAAAGATATCAGTCCACCAAAAGGAACATAGACGTTTCAGTATGAAGGACAAGAAACCTCTTTAGATAGAGCTCAAGTAACCAAGATAATTCGACACGATGTCAACATATACTGCAAGAGCTCAACTATAGTCCCTGTTCAGGCCGAGAGCCTCCCACTGAGAGGTGAAAGCTCACCCTTCACATAGGTGAAAGCTACCTATGATGAAATAGGTAAGACTATTTCATCAATAGTTGAAGCTGGCAGCTGGACGGAATCTCATCTAGGGACTGTTGGATTTTTCAAACGCAGGGAAATAATTTGGTGAGAAGGAAAAGGGGGAGGGATAAGATCCTCTGAAGAAGGACAGGACTGTGGAAGACATTTCAGCCTGGCTTTGTGCAGGATGAGAATGTAGTGAGCAAAAGCAGGAAGAAAAATCACAAGAATTAAAAACAGAAAGGAAGAAGAGAGCTGGAATTGCAACAATATGAATCAGAATGAGAAACCCATTTTGAAAATGGCAAGTGGAAAAGGACAATGGGCAGGGATAGAGAGAAACACTCCAACTTTAAACTGAAAAAGAGATGGGTTCAATTGTCTGGGCTTCCCCGTCTTGCTGCCAGAAGCTTGCTTGCAACATGTTGAGTCATTCCTGCACACCACTATTTGGGTGCTAATAGTCAAGCTAAATGTGTTAGTACACTGTTCTCTTGCATCCCAGCCACCACAGAAACATGCCTTCACTAGCAAAACTATTTGCCTCAGGAGAACTTCCAGAAGAGAATGCAGATTATTAAAATGACTAGAAATATTCTGGAAATGTTTTCAGAAGACAGTAGTCACTTGGTTGCTTTCCATTAGCTCTGTTCCCAGGAGTGCTCCAGAGTCCCACATGATTATTATCAGTTGGACTGACCCTGCTGTTAGTCTTCTGCAACTTTACATGCTTTCTGTGCCAAAGCACTTACGGTTCTGGTGTGTACATGGGTTTGGATGCATGGCGAATATACTGTGTAGAGTGGAATACTCGAAATGCCAGCCCAGCCAAGAAATCTCGAGAGGACAGCAAACCTGCAACAGGACGCAGGCGAAATCCAGTGCAGCCTGAAGGAACAGAAAAATGACATCTTAAAAACTGCTAATGTGTTTCATTTTATCCTTATCCAGACTCCTCCCAGTAGCAAAAGTGTAATTGTTTTTTTGGAGGGGCGGTCTTTAATCTTCTTATGTTAAACAGAGGGTAGCCATGAAAAGCAAGGAATTTGCTGCCCATATGTACCACCAGCACAGTATCTAAGCATCTGTCCCGCTTTACACATGGAAGCATTAGAGAGGGACCTAGGACACAACCTGTGTGTTGTGTCAGTGTCCAAACACCATAGAGAGTCTATGACAAAGCAGCAACTGCTTTTCCATCTCTTGACACACCACCCCCACTGATAGCTGAGGCTTTTAATTTCATTTGATTCTTTTAGGTGCTCCAAACTTACTCTGCAAGAAGTTTGAAATATCTTCAAGCTGGGGAATATTGTCCTCCCGGTAGCCACAGTACTTCTCCAGCAGTGGGAAGACATGGTTGTGTTCATAACAAGCATGAGTTGGATAGAGACTCTTCAGCTCCCTGAAGACGGTGCCCCATGTTTTCTTCTCTTCTTCCGTATAGGTGACACGAGGAATAGGCTGCCCACTAGAAAGAAAATTGTACCCTCCATAACAACCACAGAGAAAATGGCACATGCTGCCAGCATCATACTCTTCATCCTTTTTCACTTGTCGTGTTCAAAACAGTTTTCTGCTTTATATTGCAGCTTTATTTGGCCTGGCCAGGAGCTGCTGGTGTAGGAGAGAAGACACCTTTGGGTTGACCTGCAGGTACAAAAGAAGCCTCACTTGTCCCTAGGCATTGGCTGGAAAGGACTTTACTGATCTTGGCCGAGATACTGGCCTTTAGACAGCTCTCTGCATTATTGTTTTAAAAATAAATGAGTGCTTATTTGTTTTAACAAGATGTTCTTTTAAAAATCCTTGCTGGCTATTGATTTCAATTTATTTGCATTTCTAGGTATGAAGTAGCTGTTTTATTTCTTGCTCTGATGTGCATTATATTAATTGTTTTTGTAATAACTGGGAAACCATGAGCTCCATAAAACTCTCCTGGAGTGGCAGAGAAATTCTGAGCTGTGCTTTACGCAGTAACAGATGCAGACTCCAGCCAGTTTGACTTTTTATAATTGTAATGAGTAATTTTGAGTCAAATTCCACCCTCAGGCCTCCATGTGCTTAACTCATGTTGAAGCTAACAGGAATTATACAACCACAAGCAATGCAGTTTGACCTCCTGTGAATAGCCAATTCCTTAGCAATAATGTTAAGACCATAGGTGAATACAGCAGCTTTGAAAAATCAAAGGGTTTTAAGTAACTTAATAGGGTTAACATCACTGCTGGAACAATGCTGGAGCTTTCCAAGCCCCAGAGACCCATTATTAAACTCTTGATGACACCTTACCATCTCCCAACTCCCTCTTTTTTTTTTTTTTTT